>AZIM01001261.1:26124-40718 GCA_000516915.1 Ophiophagus hannah | reverse complement strand
GGCCTCAGAAGAATGGAGGGCTGAGTCAACCTTGAGCCAGTGGGAATCTGAACTGTTGCCAGCCAGCAATCAGCAGAAGCAGCCTGCAGTACTGCATTCTAACCATAGTAATATGGAAGTCGTGATGTTAATTTTTTATGGATTATATATTTACACTTGTAAACTGTATGGGGTCCTTGTAGAGAAGGCCTCCTTCCTTGGGCTGAGAAAGAGTAAGTGGCCCAAGGTCACTCAGTTAGCTTTATGTCTAAGGTGGGACTAGAACTCAGGATTTTCCAATTTCTAGCTTGATTCTTTAACCAAACTGGTTCTCATTTGCTCAATTAGCAGATGATAATACAAAACTGTGTAAGATAGACATATAGAGAATACAAAGGCAAGTAGTCTAAAAATAACCATATTAAATTTGATGGAAGTGAACACAGAATTCTTCGCTTTAGAAAAATAAATCTATTGTGTAAGAATAGGATGGGAGATATCTAATTGGATATACTCTATGTAAAAAAAAAGCATAGAATCACTTGCTGAATAATAATCATCAATACAATATATATTCTGAAAAATAGCACTCTTGAAATATTAAGCGTTTGTTTCACAGAAAAGGCTAAGACTGTTTTCTCCTATGCAGCCTTCAGAATTGTGGTCTGAATACAGAAATGCAAATTCTAGTTGAATGGTAAGAAACGTTTCTTAATAGTATAAGTAGTTTTAACAATGGAATGTTTCAATTAGGGATAGCTCCCCCTTTCACTGAATATATTTACAAAGATTGATAAATATTTATTGGGGATGCTTTAATTTGAATGCTTGCACTCAATGGGTATCTTGTTCTTGCTGATGGTCTAAATGGTCCTTTTTAGCTCTACAGTTTTATTATTCTGTGTTATCTAACATGAAGCAGTATCATTGTTTTAAAATGAGATGTCACCTGGCCTCACCCTGCAATGATAGGTTATTAATTGCATTGTTATGATAAGCTCCAGAAAAGACAATTAGCACTGATCATGTTATATTTCTTCCTTTATATTTTTCCCTCTTGTTTCTTGACCTCTGGATGTCTTCACCAAAATTCTAATAGCATTAATGTTAACAGTATGATTAAAAAGCTAGACAGTGCAATAATGCTACTTGACAAGATACTTTTTACTATCTTTTTTGTGCATTCTACTGGGATTGTATGTCTTGTGAACTTTTGCAAATACAGTACATATTCTCATATGGCATCTTTTTGTGCTATATAGCCTATGAGTATTGATTTTCATTTTTCTTAGCACCTGTAATTTTGTAAATAGCAATTATTCATTCATAGCATGGGTTTCAAAAGCATTCAAAAGCTGCATCTTTTTTGTCTTGAACATTAAAAAAATATGTTTCAAACTATTTGTGCAAAGATTAAGCACTGAGTGTTTTTATAAAACCTACATAGAAATAAACCAAAATCAATAAACCAGTCCTAATAATTTCTTATGTTTGGCTTTGAATCAGCTCGTGGGTTAATCTATTAGTATCTAAATAATTTTAGCAGATTCAGAAAAAATGAGAGGGGGGAGGGAGGGAGAGCGGGAGGGAGAGGGAGGGAGAGAAAGAGAAAGAGAGAGGGAGGGAGGGAGGGAGAGGGAGAGGGAGAATGAATTGCAAATGTTGTAAATGTGAGGATTGGTCACAGTTATTTTTTCAGCATTATCCTAACTGTAAATGGTCACTGTTTGAGGCAATTGCTAAATGAGGACTACATATACTTATATACTTATACAAGTAATATGTGTGTCTGAAGAAATAGCTTAATGCAGAAACACCACACAATGGCTCTCTCTCTCAATGGATCATGTGAAAATAAAGTGCACCAGAAATATACTAAGCCCTTAATTGTTAGAAATAATTCACCTCCTTTTGTAGAACACAATTCAGTGTAACCTTCAGCACTTCCTTCTGCAATCTCAGCCAAACAAATAAATAAGCAGGCCTTCAAATGTATAAATACATAAAAGAAACAATTAGGACTAGGGGTGACATGATAGCAGTGTTCCACTATCTAAGGGACTGACACAAAGAAGAGGGAGTCAAGCTATTNTCCAAAGCACCTAAAGGCAGGACAAGAAGGCAGGGCAAATAGATGGAAACTAATCAAGGAGAGAAGAAACCTAGGACTAAGGAGAAATTTCCTGATAGTTATGAGAAATTAATTTGTGGGACTGGACTTGCCTCCAGAAGTTGTGGGTGCTCCAACACTGGAGGTTTTTAAAAAGAGATTGGACAGCCATTTGTCTGAAATGATATAGTGTTTCCTGCTTAAGCAGGGGGGTGAACTAGAAAATCTCCAAGGTCCCTATTATTCTGTGAACTTGGGAATGTGACAATGGGAATGTCTCTCTTTAAACTGCTTAACAGCTAAGCCAATAGTAAGGTAAAGGTTTTCCTGCCCAGTTGTGTCCAACTCTAGGGAACAGTGCTCATCTCAGTTTCTTAGCCGAGGGAGTATTTCCATGGTTGTTAGCCAACATGACTATATGCCAGGTGTACAGAACACTGTTACATTTCCACAGAAGTGGTACCTATTCATCTGCTCACATTTACATGTTTTTGAACTGCTAAGCGAGCAGGAGCTGGGACACATAACTGGAATCTCATACTCAGGCTGTCAGCTTTCCAGTTGACAAGTCCAGTATTTTCAACTGCTAAGCCATCGCACCCCTTTTAAGCCATAGTAGAGATCTTTTTCAGGCCAACGTATATCCTTGGCTTCTGAATGATAGGCTACGAGTTACACTCAAAAAATATGAGGCATGAGGACAAAAAAGGACATTAAAAATTGTTTATATAACTGCTTACCAGGCAAGTCAACAAAATATTTCTTTTGAATTGACTTCAATTTCTGATGACTACATGGACACATTTGAGAAGTTTTCATGGCTGTGCTGTAGGAGTGTTTTTCCATTGCTTTCTTCTGAGATGGCTTTTGCTCTTCCAGTCCTACTTTTGTCTTATGGTTATCCATACATCTACTAACCAAGCCCAACTCTGCTTAGTTTCCAAGCTGACATGGGTCAGTCAGGCGCTGTTGAGATTCTCACCACATAGTTAATTGTGTAGTTAACCTTTTTTCTGGTATTTACTACTTTTCTCTTTCTCTCTTATAAAAAAACTGCAATTCATTGGCAACTTTTGGAAGTCCTGTAAAACAATAGTTTTTGGAGGCCATCTTTTTTCATTTCTTAACTACAGTAAATGCCTCTTTTCCTGGCTTAATTCTATTGCTGCAGCATACACATTTCCAATGCTCAATATTTACTAACGATGCTAATAAGTTTAATCTTCCACCATTAATACCCAAGGATGCTGCCTACCAATGTGTTCACATAATTGTTGCATTATTTCTCCAACCCACACACTGCTTTTCTATACATACATATTCCTGCAGAAGAACAATTCTGTGCCAGTGAATACGTTCTGAATAGTGCAAAAGCTCTCCTTGCAACCTTAGGTTACCTTAAAGCAGAATTTCTCAGGATGAGCCTTTTACAGCTCTGAAACTGATGCAGAGAAGGTGAATGACCCGCAGGTGTCTTATTTCACATGAATACAAGGTAAATTCTTAAGCACTGTATGCTGGGGAAAAGACTAGCTTGAAATAAAGAAAGGAAAAAAAATAGCAACATTGAAATTAGCCTACCAATTTCCATGTAACTGTGTAAGTTAAGCCATTGGATGCAAGGAGTGTATTAAGTTTAACACACACATTTCAATAATAATAAAGGAGGGAAAAACATGAAAAGAACACAGAACTCCATTTCAAAAGCACTGAATAGTAACTCTGTACTGGAGAGTTATTCTATCCTTTAATTGTGACTCATATATGAAAACAAAAAGGGGGGCAGGCATAACAAAAGGTATGGAGAAGTAAGGAGCAGAACAAAAATTATTCACTTATAGATTAGAATTCAAGTTGCACAATTCATTTTATTTTGAAGGCTACTTCACATACTATACTTTTGTGGATCGGTCTTTGAAACTTTGAAGTTCTCTTCCACTACATGACACTTGGAATAAGAATCCATTTTTGGTGGTGTTTGGACTGTCCTTTGACTGAACTGACTGGGAATTTGGTGTAGTTTGGTCCATATATCTGGAGAAAACTCAGATGTAGATGGATAGGAAGTGAAGCCTAAAGGCATTTTTTCCCAATTTTCACTTGCCTTATGCTTTCATATTGAACAGTGATGGGCCTTAAGGAACTGGTAAATAAATAGATAGAGATAACAATGTCAAGATTATTGTTCCACGAAGGATGGAAGAGTCTATGAAGATTTCTTGTCACTTTAAAATTTGGAGTCCATACAAGGATATTCCCTACTGATTGTACTAAACAGAAATGTGTATGTTCATATTTCTTAAAAACCTTTCTATCAGTTCCTGATTTATGATGATGGCTGCTTACTGCTCAGAGAAACCATAAAAATGATGATCTCCACTATGTCCCAAGAACATTTTGCTGGCTAATGTTGAAGACAAAAAAAAAGTTTGTTTTGACTGAACCAACATGGCAGTCCTTTAATTCTTAAAAAGTGGTATATGAAAGACATTATTTGATATTGCCACTAAAATAAAGATAATTTGCACATTAGTAGAACAGAACTTACAGTT
Organism: Ophiophagus hannah; assembly: GCA_000516915.1. Lineage (NCBI taxonomy): Eukaryota > Metazoa > Chordata > Lepidosauria > Squamata > Elapidae > Ophiophagus > Ophiophagus hannah. The sequence continues at coordinate 36,077 of AZIM01001261.1, read as the reverse complement.
GGAAGGTTGACATTTTCTCTAGGTGAATGGCCATTTCTAAAGTATCCATTTGGTAACTGCATCAATGATTAGTTTGAGACGCAATTACTATGAGAATTCCCTTTAATTTTGGGAAAGCTCACAATTCTGCACATGATATGAAATAAAATATTTTTAAAATGTAACTATTGTATAGTGTCAGCCTTTAAAACCCGCCCTGAGTTATTTTAATAAATATACTTGTTTTAAGTAAAAGCATTTAATATCTGACTTATACATTAACCTTCCATTAATTATTAGGGAAGAAGGTAAATGCACCTTAGTCAATAATGCTAATGTAGGTGGCACTGTACCACCTTTAAAGAAATATGTATTCATATTATGTTAAAGTGGTTGTCCTTAACAATTTACCATTATTTGTCAGAAAGCTAATAATAAATTTGAAATATTCTGGAAGAAAATGAATTATAATGTTCAAACTGAGTTATCTGTACTATAATAATTTTGAAATGAGGTCATCTACTTTTTCTGGCCAGTGCTTTTTAAGGCAATGATACTGAAGTGACAAAGAGATCAGGGATACTGCTTTGACCTTACTCTGCAATTTTGCATCTTGGTTGCAATAAATTAGTCTGCTAATTCAACTACATCAAAGTAAAATCTCTGCATCTACCTGAAAGCAGGCAGTAGAATTACTAATCTGGTTAAATCTTTAGGCTACATATCAGTCTCAGTAGTTGAGTGGAGATATCCCCAAAGCATATTTTTAAATGAAATTGCAACACCTTTTTCTAGGATGTATTTCAGATCAACTAACCTATGTAGATTTTTGAATAGTAATTGATCTATTGAATTGCCTAGAATATCTAGGAAACTTGAGAGGGGCAAAAAAGGAGGGGAGGAATCTATACTAGACTAGATACATACATACAGTATATATATGCATGCATGCATATAGTACGTACACAAACTTTACAGATAAATATATGTCAGCTATATGGCAATTCATAAAATTCAGAAATTATTAATTCTGGATGAAGTCTAGCATTTATCACAAAAACATTTAATGGAGATCCTATTGACTGTAGGCTATGGCCATTCAGCACCATCACAGAACAACAGTCATCACAAATTAAGTTAACTTTAAAATAATTGTTGAGTGGTAAATACTATAACAAAAGTATCTGTAATTTACCAAGAAAGAAAAATATGTACTTATTGTTTAACACAAAATATTGTTTGCAACATAACAAACAGCATCAAATGCAGAATCTGGAAAGTTCCATCTTTTAGCAGAGTATTAGTTCCAGTCTTTGTTCAATCTTTTGGTACAAGTCATTTTCTCTTACCTTTAAATTTCCTTATTTTCCCTCTATTACCATTTTTGTGGACTAATACATTTTGCAGATTGAAGGTAGATGAGTACAAATAACAAAAAAGGAGCTTTTTTCCCTCTATTCCATACAGCCATGAATGAATGATTGGACTGCTGATCTTTAAATAAGAGGGTATGATTTAGAAAAAAACAGATTTAATATGGAGATCAAAAAACGTGCTATCTTTTGGGTTGTGTTTTGTATGTTTCAGTGCTCTCTGTCCTGCAGAGGATTTGGTTTTTGTGTCTATTTTAATTTACTGTACATTCCACTTGAAAACATTACACCCTATATCTACTTCAAATAACACTCGGTATTGCAATCAATAAGTGAATGAATATTCAGATGTCCCTAAAATAGCTATTACTGTATGTCATGGACAGACTCTGGCCAACTGGACTTACTTCTAAGTAGATAGATACCATGATTTTATGGGGTGAATTATCTGCATCTAGTTTATTTGTTCATAATTATTATTGCCATTGTACTTTGTAGTTTCACACCAACGATTCAGAGGTGCAACAAAAGAGATCTTTCTTACCTTTTTTGCCACTTTTACTGAACACCTATTTTCTCTCTCTTTTTAATGTTATGTGAAGAACCTTTTTCATTGTTTCTAGCAGTCACAGCTATTGGATAAATTAAGCCAACCATTTGTCTCTCCCTCTCCCTCTTTGTGTGCATGTGTGTGAGAGAGAGAGAGAGAGAGAAAGTGAGTGTGAGTGAAATAAGGGATAACATTGAACATTGTACCTGCATATGTTGCATAGATTCTCAGACTAATTCTGGATCTATGGACATGAAAAGGACTGTGATATCAAATAAGACTGTGACTTCATCTTCATCTATATTCACGTCTCTGATTGTTTGAAGGCATTGTATGGGGTGTTGATGGAGTTTTTGTTTCCCCTTGTTGAGGTGCCAATTTTTGTTGTCAATTCTTTTGCAATGTTGTAGATAGGGGTCTGTGGTAATGATACAATTAAACAGAGAAGTATGCCAGGCTTCTGTACTGTGGAGCATCTATAGAAGCATGGGAGGATGGGTCCATTGCTTCTCAGATGCTGCTCTTCCTATTTGGTAATTTGGCCTTTCTTGATTAAGTTCTTTTGATCTGGTTGTTTAGTTTCTATATTGTGCTGGTGTTCTCTGAATATATGTTTCTTGTCATAATTCTTTCACTTCTTGTAAATATTGTGATCTGTCCATAATAACCAATAACCATGGTTCGTTTGCTGAAAAGATGATGACGGTTTGGTCCTTTTTTAGGTTTCTGAGGACTGCTCTGTCCTCTGCTGTGAGTTGATTTTGTTCTTGTCTTCTTCTGGTCTGTAGAACGATGGTTTGTCTGATGTTTTCTTGGATGTCTGTAGGAAGTCCAGTAGTTTTAAATGCTCCTTCTAAGGTTGCAAAGAACTCCAGGTGATTGGCATCATCTATGTTATAGTTGAGGCTTGTTAGTAGAATGCTGTGGACTGCAGTGGATAGCTGGATATGTTGAACACCAATTCAAGCTGTGGTGTCTCTTTGATTCTGGGTGACAGCATTCCAATCAAACTTTCCATCTCCATTCATCACTCAGAGACAAAGTTCATCCAAGCAAGAATTTATTAGAAAAGTCATATTGGCACATCTGGGGAAACCCGAATCTGAGAGTTCCAGGTTTTCCCTTTCCAAAAAAGTAACCAAAGATCCATCCCCTGCACCCATCAGTTCATCACATGGTCCAATCAATTTGTCGTTCCATCAGAAGACTTCCTCCCAATTACTCCCCTCCAGGTGCAGGCAGGTGTGGGATTCCACCAGTATAACAACTGGTTCTGTGATCATGCACTTTGCGCACACATGTGCAAAACACATGCTCTGCATTTTAAAAAGCTCTAATAGTTGCCTTCTACAGCAGTCCCTGTGAATAAAACAGCTGAGGCACAGCAAGCCGCTCTGCCATGCATATCAGCTGTGCTCTGCAAAAAGGAAATAAAGCACAGGAAAGAGTAGGGGTGGGCGGGCAGGCCCACATGATCATCACAGAGAACTGGTTCTCTGCCAGCTGATCTTTGGAGCAAGGGGTTCGCCCAAACGGTCCAAACCAGTAGAATCTTACCCCTGGGTGCAGGGCATTCTGTCCTTGACTCACTGAGAAAGAATGTTGTTGTGTCTATTCTTCTACCTCACTATGAAATCCCCCCTCCCAAATTCCCACGCACTAAATGTGGCAGCCTCAAAGCTTCCAAGAAAAATGGCTTCCAAGGCTGACACTGGGGTTGAGTTTGGGGAGTTTGGGTAATGAAATGTCTTCAAGAAAACAACCAAAATCAGAGACCACTTCTGAAGACCCCTCATTTCAACCCTGAACTTCAAATATTCTCTTTTATTGATCCAATTATATATCTCTGCCTTTGGCAAATGAAGCGATGAGTGAATGCCTTCAGTCTGGTGTTTGGAGGCTGTGAAGGTCTGAATGGGGAAAAATAGTTAGTTTGATTTATGCAATCCAGCAATAGCCTGTGATAGATTAAGCTCCTGAAAGAGCCTTATGAAGTCCAGGAAATCTTTGAAAATATTAAGCTGTGGCAGAACAACTACATGAACCCTTGGTTAGTGAATAAAATAACAGCATTAAAATATGATTTAGAAATATTCTAGATTTGAACATTGTTTTCAATCTTGTATGTTGTAATCTCTATTTTGAGTATGGAGCCCACCTTGCCCTGGTGCAAAATGCTCTGGCCCAGGCAGTTGGATGGGCTATGTAGAACAGCACATGTCATACCTATACTCCATGAACTGTACTGGTTGCCAGTCTACTATCAGGTCCAATTCAAGATGCTGATTTTGACCTTTAAAGCTGTTCATAGAATGGGGTTAAGTCCTAAGAGGCAAGGTCCTAACTTTTAGGGAGCTATGTGTGATAGGTTCTAGGAGATGGGCCTTCTCTGTCATGACACTCACCTTATGGAATAGTTTCTCTCCCAAAATGAGGTTAGCTTCATGCCTGGAGATTTTCTGGAAGTCTCTCAAAATCTGATTATGTCCTCAAGCCTGGAGATTCCAAGGAAGTGGTTGAAAATTTAAGGTGACCCCATTATTATTGTTAACATGTGCTGTTTCTTTTAGTCTTGTGTTTTTAATTTTTTTACAGTGATTATTTTTATATGTTGACTGTTTTATAGTTTTGTTATACACCACCCAGAGTCATTTTTCAACAGATGGGTAGCTGTATAAATGTAATAACAGACAGACAGACAGACAGACAGACAGACAGACAGATAAATAGATCATAGATGATAAATAGATCAGAGAGAGATGATGATGATGATGATGAATAGATATAGAAATAAAGATAGAGATAGAGATAGAGACAGAGACAGAGACAGAGTTAGGCAGAGACAGAGATAGAGATGATAGAGTTAGAGAGTTAAATGTAAATAAATAAATGTACATAAATAAAAAAATAGGTAAGGAAGAAAAGAATTGAATCTGTTGTTGAGACAGCATTAAATCACTCCCTTGAAAAATTGCTTGTCACCCTTCTAAAGAGTTCAAGTCAATTAGCTCACCATATTCTGAATTTCATATCCACAATGTGGCCTACATGTGATAGATTTTAGTGCACAATATCCTATAAAATTAAAAGTGTATACAGATGTTAGTTTGAATTGTGCAATCTGGAAGTAGCCTGTGGTAGATTAAACTCCTAAAATAACCTTATGTAGTCCAGGCAATCTTTGAAAATATTAATCAAACTGTGATAGAACGACTGCATGTAGCTTTGTTAGCTAATAAAATAACAGCTTTAAAAACATGATTTAGAATTATTCTTGATCTGAAGATTATTTTCCATCTTGTATATTGTACTCTCTATTTTGAGTACAGAGCCCACTTTGCCCTCCCACCTGCCACCTTTAGGCTTCTGAGCACCAAAAATAAGTTCTTGTGTGCATAAGAAATAAGTTTTTTTGTTGCTTCCTTTGTTGAAAAGTCTAGGAAAAAAACTATCTCCAGTAACCTATAAGAATTTTCTCTTCAGGCATAGGGGAAGGTTGTTCTTGAAAATTATGTTTAGCTTGCCAAATGCCTACCAACCACATTTAATATGCCATTCAGTTTCCTTTATTGTATCACCTTCCATTGAGATCCATTCATCAAGATATATGTAGTGGTCTACTACATCTAGTTCTTCTCCATATATATATATATTTTCCTTTCTTTGGTGAATTTATTAAATATAACTTGGCTCTTTCTCATGCTAATTTTTAAGGCAAATGATTCTCTTGCTTTGTACAGCTCTTGTATGTGTCTTTGTAGGTCTTCTGGGGATATAATTAGAATTTAGAAAGTTTATATTTTGTATTAAATTTCAGTGTGATTTTAAACTATTTTATATTGCATTTTGTATAATCTAATAATCCCACTGTTAGCAGACTGCAATGTTTAGCATATTTAATATTATTGAACTGAGGTATTATTACCTAACTAGAAAAGAGTAGTGCTTGTAATAGAGTAGTCAATAACAAACCCAAAAGTCATATTGATTTTTCCTGAGCAATCTAGTGTATCATGCAAATATTTCTCATTCTAATAAAGTTGGTTATCCATTGATGATGTTTTATTTGTATATTGAGAGGATGTAAAAATAAAAACCAGTCTACACCTCAAGAAAATTAACTTTCCAGACCTTAATCAAGAAAAGGGAGTTGTAAAAACCCATTCTTCCCACAGTTGACTGTACAGCAGACATTTCTCTTAGCAAGGGATAAACACATGTGCACTTGGAAAGGTTTTTACAACTTCCTTCTTATAATTAGAGGTTCATAATCTATATATATAGAGTGGGTCAGGGACAGCCATCTTTGCTCGTTTGTTTATGTACTATTTGAAATTGTTCAGGACAGAATGAATTTCCTATTTCATTCCTAAAATAACCTTGTAATATGCCAAGAAATAGGAAATCAATCTTAAGGTATATACTACATAAATGCTGTCATATATTCATCATATTTATATGTTTTCTCTGCCATTTGGCCCAAAATGATTTAATACTACATTAAAGAAGAATCTGGGAAGACATCATAAACAGCTCTTGTTTAAAGGGCATTGTGAAGGAGAGCCTTTAATCTGATTGATGAAATAAATGGAAAGTAATCTATCCTCTATTCAACAGCTTGTTGATGGTATGAAAGAATTCCTACTCAAGCAAGCAAGCCTTTAAAAGAGAAAGACCTCTTTCATCCTGTCAGGTTCTCACTTTTGAGAAAAAGTTAAGTTTTTCATCATGGTTCAGGGGAGTTCTTGTAAAACGTTCACTGAAAATTTAAGAGCAATTACAGTGTCAGACAGCTAGAAAAATTGCTTTACTGAGTGAGAGTCCTCTGACAAATGCATTGTGGGAGAATTGATTCTTTCTTAAGGATAAGTGAATTGTCATTGTTAGTGTCTCTCTGTGACATCTAGTGAGATGTCATCTGCTTTGTAACAGAAGATTTGAATCAGACAACTGTACTCAACAGTAGACAGTGTCTAGATTAGTTCAGCAAAGAAATAAGCCTTTACTCTGCAGGGTATCAACTGAGCTATTAAACATTAAAAATGAACGAGAATTTTGGAGGAAAGGAAGGGGTGGAGAGTTTAAAAATTAAAAGCCAAATACAAAGCCATGTAGTTTGGATGTTGCAAAGAAATCTGTCATATCCTTCAGGAAATTACACTGAGACTAGATCAATAGAATTTTTACTGCCTCCATTAGCTTGATGAGGGGGGGGCAGGAGGAGGGGGGAGAAATTTAGACCATGTTGGTAAAATTATAGTAAAACATGCAAGTGTGCATGTTTGAGAGAAAGAGAGAGAAAGAGAGGGGGGGAAGAAGAGGGGGAGAGAGAGAGATGACATTATTCCGGGGTCAGGTCTTTCTGCAGAAAATAAGATGGGAGAGGAAGAAAGAATGAAGATCCTTGGTGGGCCAAAATGGGAGGGAAGGGACTTTGTCAGGTAATCCGACTGATGAGAGCAGTTTACTGCTGTGGAAAGGAGCAGTAATGAGGTGTTCATTAGCATAAGGTAGGTGCCAGCTCTAATCTTGAGTAATGCAGAAGCCCATGAAGGGTTTAAAAACAGTCTGCCATTCATGCTTTGCTTTTGCTAACCCACTATTCTGTTTTACTGACACAGTCATATTACAGATTTATACAGGTAATGTGTTAGAGCTACGGGAAAGTGCAGTTAATAGGCAATAGGAAAATGTGGAGCACAATTTCTTGCAGTATTTCACTGCTTCCATTATATGCCCAGGGCAATCAGCATTAGAAAAGAAAAGAATTGAAAATGTTAGGTATATTCAAAGCTGTAATTCTATTTCACAATTCCACTGAATTAGCTAAGATCCAAAGCCGAATATTGAGATGTGTTGAAAGATTCTGCAAACAATATGTCAATTTACAATAGTATATACAATATATGATAGTATATACAATAGTAGATAACATAAATCTACATCCTGTGTACACTTCTGTATACTGTATATGCATACATTAGGGAAAGAGAGAGAAAATATATAGTACTATATGTAGTACTATATAAAGCATAATGTATATATATGAAAGAGAGAGTATTTTACTTATTTTTTTTAAAGCTGAGAGGCATATTGGTATATATGTGTATTCTTTAATCAGTATTTTTAATGGCAGCATAAAGCATTTCAATTTTTTGAAATCATTGTGGATTCATAAGAAGACAATGACCATGTTTGATTTCTTTTCAAGTTCAGTATTTAAAATTCTCAGACATTTAAACTTAAAATTCTTTATATTCAGCACCTTACATACTGAAAGGAATGTATACAATGTTCCATTTAAATATTGTTTAATCTTTTTGGTCAAAGAGAAATATTGCTCTTTAAATATTTAACTGTCTGATTCTTTCATCTGAAAACTATATTTGAATTTAGCCTTTTTACTGTCATTTCTTAACAGAGCTGGTAAGTCTGGATTTAAAAAAACAAAATAAATTAAAATAATACCTCAGGCTTAGGAAATTGTAATGCCCATTATTGTTTCTTTATTGTTAGCATTTTAGGCAGCTGCTGAAAATGTTCCCATTACATATTAAATAAGGCTATACTTTCCTCAATTAATAATATATATGTTTGCATATTTGCTATTTTTATGATTTTTTTCCTATTTCCTTCTAATTAATTTGCTATTAATAACTAAAATAAAGAGACAAACCAGAGCAGGCTTGTAATTTGTTACTCAAAAAAAAAAAAACAGATAAAACTTCAATTCTATACATACCTTAGCACACTGTTTCTAAATCCCATCAACTTTAAGATGTGTGGACTTTGATTTTCAGAATTCCCCATCATGTCCATACAGTTGCTGAAGTTGAGAAATGCTGCTTTAAAATTGTGTGATTTCGCCTTCAGGGAGATATCTGGACCAGGATGGCATGACGAATGAAAAGGGAACCCAGCCTCATATTGCTGAGAGTCCCAATAAATGCTCTAGGACTATGTTTCTTTAAACTTTTTTCCTCTCACAATCCTGCTGTTAAAAGTTATGGAGAACCCTCAAAGAGGTTTTGTTTGTATGGATTATACTTATTGATATTTACCATATTAAAAATTAACACTGATGCATTTGCTATTGCTACCATTTCTCACAATTGTATTATTTTTTCAGTTGAGATTGGCAAATATTTTTGTTTTCATTTTGCAGTCTCCACACACACACACTGGGCTTCTAGAACTACTTTTTAAGAAACACTGCACTGAGCCAACATGCATAGAGTGATGCAGGAGAAAAAATGTTTTGAAATGCACAAATGAGTTGAAATTACTGAGTTTGCACATACGATAGCACTCGGTTTGCACATTCGATAGCATTCGGTAGCACTTTCGATCTTTCAAAATTGTAGATAAGTTTTTATTATTTCCAGGTTGTAAATGTGGACAGTTTTCTTGGTTTCTTTAAGATACTCGATGAGTTAATTGTTAAGGAGAGTGATTAATGTCTTTGCCAACCCTCTTTACAAATTCTGAGCAGGTACTGTACATGTATATGTTTTCTCTACTAAAGTAGAGAGCAGGCCTCATGTTTGTCTTACAAGTAATGAAACAAAATCAATTTTTCTTTGCCTCCCATAAATATGCCCCATTGTAAATGAGTTCTATTTTTTAAGGGATTCTTTAAATTCAGAGAAAGAACATTCACTTTTTAAAAAAACCCTAAATGCTGAAGAACCGGGAATTTTAGTGATTTAGCAACAGAAATTCAGTTAGTAAAAGTTACAGAAAGGTAAAAGTGAGAAGAATGTAGTGATATGATACAAATAGATATTGCAATCCTATTTGGAAGCTGAATTAGGTTTATTAGAGATTATCAACTAATAATTTCAAGATTGCAACACAGACTACAGCTTTCTTTATTAGGTAAATGTAAAGGTTCCCCTCGCACATATGTACTAGTCATTTCCAGCTCTAGGGGGCAGTGGTCATCTCCGTTACAAAGCTGAAGAGCCAGCGCTGTCCAAAGATGTCTCTGTGGTAATGTGGCCAGCATGGCTAAATGCCGATGGCACATGGAACGCTGTTACCTTCCCACC
>AZIM01001260.1:178569-190025 GCA_000516915.1 Ophiophagus hannah | reverse complement strand
AACCGGTTGTTAAGAAATTTAAATCCCACCCCTGGACAACAGGTTAATATTTAAGATGGTTGCAAGCAGCCCTGGGTCATGTGATCCCCATTTGTGACCTTCTGACAAGCAAAATCAATGAGGAAGCCAGATTCATTTAACAACTGTGTTATTAATTGAACAATTTTCATTTGTTATTGGTTTTATATTAAGCACCTCCATGCTAGTTTAATAAGGTAAACCTGTTGTAGCAAATATTATATCCCTTTAATATATTAATGAGATCAATTCATTTCTGGGCTGTCTGAAAATATTTTAATCTAAGCATAGTATGCTCAAATGGTGACATAAACTAATAAAATAATTCACCTATAGATCATGTTTAAACTAGGGGTGCAAATCCATTTGCAACTGGACCAGTTCTAGAAGGTCTTCTCTATATTTGGCTTTTATACAGTTGATCGAATTCTTGGCAGGAAGTGAAACCACAAAAATGCAGTTCAGCTTGAGTATTATGTCTTTAGCCCATTTGCTGCACTGCGATAGATAAATGGCATCCCCTTTTGTGTTTTGGTTTAATGAAACAAAAAAAAAAGTCACATAGCTATTTAATCCCTATTTTATTTCATTTTCATAGCTGTTGGTAGATACAAGTAGGGCAGGTGGGAATTTGCAATACATGGAGCACAAGGTAAACAGAATATGCAGCCGTGTCACATTCCAAGAATTTCAATGTGTTCTTTCTTCTTCAAATTTACTGTGCATGTTGTGTTCTAGTTTACTCTGTTCAATAACAGAATTTCTGTTTGTTCATCTACACACGGCCAAGTCCCTTTCTTCTCTCTGTACATTTATGGATCAATCTCTGACCTTCTGACTGAGGACAAAGTAGGTGAGCAATTACTTGGCAGTGAAGATCAACTTTCAGTGTCAATTTCTTACCCCAGGTTAATATCGCTATAGAAGTATGTATACAGGAAGTTGATTTAAACATTTAGTATGGAATTGGGATTTTTTAAAATGTCAAGTTTAGAAAATGAATTTCTTTGCATTTGTGCACTGAATATAAGAAAATGCCTGATGCTTTTGGTTCTACGCAATAGCACTTACTTATTTACCGCTTTACAGTGCTTTATAGCCCTCTCTAAGCAGTTTACAGAGTCAGCAGATTGCCCCCAACACTCTGGGTCCTCATTTTACCCACCTCAGAAGGATGGAAGGCTGAATCAACCTTGAGCCAGTGAGTATTGAATCCTTGGCAGTCAGCAGAATTAGTCTGCAATACAGCATTCTAACCACTGTGCCACCACAGCTCTGGTGATATATAAATATGTTAATCTATTCTGACATTGAAGTACCTTTTTCCCTTTTGGACACCCTCAAGTCAGTTTTGACTCCTGACAACTGCCTGGGCTAGTCCCAGCAATTTTCTTTGCAAGGTTTTTCAGAAGTGGCTTGCCATTGCTCTCTTTCTTAGAACTTAGAACTTAGAATAACTTTATTGTCTCTTGAAATGTACACTAATCAGCATACATTAAAATAAAATTTTGTTGCATACAGTTTTCAAAGGGGCTCCACCTCTAATATACACTACATAAACATGACAAGATAAATAAATAAATACAAAATTATGCATATACCTACATATGTTATATGACATGGAGAAACAACAGAGTCTAGTTCGGATGTATACATGTACATGACAAGAGAAATGAATGGCATAGGGAACAAAGCTGTTACAGAATCTGGAAGTCCTGCTAGACATACTTTGAAACCTTCTCCCAGATAGGAGCAACAGAAACAGACCATGAAGTGGGTGTGTGGGGTCTCTAACAATGCTTTGAGCTCTAAGCTCCGTAGTGCTTATAAGCAGTATCCAGAATAACAGGAATCAAGCTTCCTATTATCTTCTCAGCTGTCCTCACCACTCTCTGAATGGACTTTCTATCTGAGGCACTGCAGCCACCAAACCAAACAGTGATGCAGTTTGTTCAAATGCTCTCAAACGTGCCTCTGTAAAAGGTGGCCAGGACAGAAGGACAAAGATGTGCTCTCCTCATCCAATGCAGGAAATGGAGACACTGGTTTGCATGCTTCACTAAGGATGACGTGTGGAGAAACCAATCCAAATTGTTAGTTATCTGCACCCCCAGATACGTAATATTGTTGACCACCTCTACAGCTGCATCCTTGATACTGAGTGGATTATTATTACCGTATGCTGGCTCTTTCTAAAATCTATGATGATCTCCTTTGTTTTATTAACATTTAGAACCAGGTTACTTTTATTGCACCAGTCCACCACAGCCTTCACCTCTTCCCTATATGTATTTTCATTGTCATCCCGGGTAAGATCTACCACTGCCATGTCATCTGCATACTTCACAATATGATTTGTTCCTAGGGTTGAGAGAGCGTAACTGGCTCAAGGCCACCTGGATGGCTTTGTGCACTTGCTTTAAGGCAGACAGGTACATACCGCAGCTTTTAATGTACTTGAATATGGCCCCTACAGCCTGCTCCAAAGCTGCACCTGATTTTTCCAATACATTAACAGAAGGAGAAAATTATTAATGACATGGAAAATAACTATATTTAGGAGGGTGGGGTTGCCCAGCCCAACTATGTTGTGGAGTGTGTCTCTTGACATGCCACTAAAAAGCCAGCTGNTGTTCAAAAATAGTGCTACATAGTCTGAATGTATTTGGATCCTTTTATTAACACTACATATTTACTTCAATAGGAACAGCTTTGGAGCAGGGAAAGAGCAATAAGTTTTTGAGAGGCTGCAGAATACAGCCTGTATTTCACTCTGTTTTTATTGAATAGGTACTCTGTGTATAGTTTTGTATCCTCCGCAAGATACTGTGTGTACAGTGACTCTGCCTTACAATAAGCTACCATCAACCTAATAATGGTTCCTTATTGAGGAGCAATTCATCACATTAGGGAACCAAGGAATGTTATTTTTCTCTTCCTGGGGAAAGAAGAAAACACACAACAAAGACTAAACAATAATCTCTGTAATTCAGAACGTAATATACGATTGATGTACAAGGGCTAGTGAAATAGTACATTCCATTCCAAAGAAATACATCTTTTAAAAAATCTGTAAACAGGGTGGATAGCTGTGCTGCATTCATCAGATTATTTCCAAGTGGTAAGAGGCATTCCATGGTCAGAGATGCGTCAGAGCTGAAAACTACTTTTAAAAGTCTTCCAGATTTTAAGCAGGGAATTATAAAAGGATTGATGTAAAATTGATGTACAATAAAATAATTATCCTTAGCTGATTGAAACTCCTTATCTAAAATATAATAATTTAGATTAATTATCCAAATTAAGTGTGTTTGGGAAAACAGTTGTATTTAAATATGCTTCAATGTATTACTGACTTCAAGGATTTACTCTGAATCCTTGAAATTACAAAAATCTAAAATTTGCAAAGTAATTTGTAGACCCAATCAATGAAACTAAGTCTATATTTTGGGTTAGCCATCTGTTGTGTTATCCTTCAAATGAGGAAAATTATTATTAAAATATTGAATAATGAGGTAAATCCATAATACAAAGTATGAATTTAACTGAAATAACCTACAGTAGAGAAAATAGGTATCCCATTGCCACAGGTCAGATGAAGCTCCATTTTTAGAGACTTTATATTTTTATTATAGTTTTTGGAAAATAAAAACTATGAAAAGACATATGAAAAGATTAGAAAAGTACAGTTGATTAGAAAAATACAAATAAATAAATATGGAATCTAAAATGTTTCCCAATATATCTTTAGTTATTTTATAACATTATAACAAACAGTATATGGCATCCCTTTTCAAGGGAGATTCTAAAAATTACCATTTAACTTCCAACTAAAAGTACCTGGTAAACTGAGTGGGATTCCATGTTTCAGACCTTCAATTTTGGCAGTAAACTGTTATCCTTCAGGGATGTGTTGTCTTGCTATTTTTGCTATTTTGCTATTTTATTTTTTTAAAAAAGAGCAAAAGCAGATTTCTTAAGCATTCAATGCTTAATTTTCCAATTTCACTCAGTCCACTTTTCAGGCTCCTCAAAACACGGTATTCATCTTCAAGTGTGAAAAAAGAAACAAACTAAAAAACAGCATAAAACTACCCTGCCAACAAATCCCTTCCAGCTCTTCATTCTCATATTCAACATACATAAGATATGTACTAGATAACGTAAGATATATACTAGATAACATAAAATGCTTGTAACTTAAACCCTCCGATTTTGTTGCCACTCAAAGCAAAGAACACTGAGTTGAAGAGACAAGGACTATGTTCTTATGATACATTTACTCATATTTGACTAGATTTATTCAATTAACCGATTATCTAGGTTCATATCACATGTTGAATTAAACTAATCACTGGGGCAGAATTTGCACAACACATTAAGCATAATTATGGTTGTCTGTTTCTGTTATTCTTCAGCAATTAGGATTAGGATTCGCACCTCACACAGCATCTGCTGGGGCTCCCTGTACAAATGGGGCATAGTATATCCTCCCCTCAGTGTGACTGTGGAGTCCCACGCCAAACTGTACATCCCATTGTGACCCACTGAAAGCTAAGGACATATGTTGGTCCAGTATCTGATTTTTTTTAATCAGAATAATACTGCGCTTCAATGTTAGATGGCTTGGACACTGACATTTCAATACAGATCTTTTTAACATTTATATTTTATTGTGTTTTATTAAGCTAGATGAAAAGTTAATATATATTGCTAGCCCGTGTATGATATGCCATAAGCTAAATAAATTTTCAGAATGTCATGGGATATTATCAAAACATTTTCTTAAGTAGACAGTGACTTCCATAGTCCTGAGAAACTATTCAATGGGCAATGAATATTTGTCAATATATCTTGAGAGAGTGACTCCAAGGAGATTTTGATTATAGGAATGCATGTTGCTATGATCTAAAGTCCTAGTGTAGAATCTCTATTTATTCCACAAAGTGAATTATTGACACAAATTATTTTGGTTCATTTTCATTTTCCCACTAAATAATTGTATAGGGAAGATGTTATTTTTGTAGACTGCGACAATTAAGCTACAATGGCCTTTGGGGGGGTGTCTCAGGAAGCACAGAAATATTTGAATGTCCCTTTCTGAGGATAGGATAAATCAACAACCTGGTCTGCACTCTGTTAATCTCCTTCTTTCTTGACCTTGGAAATTCAAAAGGGAGGGAGGGAGGGAGGGAGGAAGGAAGGAAGGAAGGAAAAGAAAGAAGGTAGCACAGCAGAAGTTGGAAAAGAAGCACGTTCAATTAAAACTCTTCCCAACTTGCTTCTAAACTAGCATAATCAGTGTCAATCCTGGAGCTATAAAAATATCTCTCCAACTTGCTTTCATTGGAAATAAATTTCTTTAAGAAAAATATGCAAAATGATCAAGAAGAAATGGTAGAGTACATGCACTCAGAAGTCTGAAAGGGAATGGGCATGCTCAAAAGCTCTGGTATTGGAGTTTTCTAAGACTGAAAGTAGATTTCCTCTGATTGAGTGTTACTGGTGTCTAGTTCAGAAACAAGTGGCAGTGCTTGACAGATATCCACAGAATGCAGAGGCGGTGAATAACAGCACTTCAGATATTGCTGAAGAATAATTGCGTAAGTCTCACTTTGGTCTTCTAAGACATTGAATAATAATATGTTTTAGAATAATAATATGAAGAAGGCCAACAGATTTTCCACGTTGTGTAAGCTAAAACTGAAGATGGAAAGATTTCATTTCCAAAACATTGTTTTGTTGGAAGTTAAAACCCACCCCTCTCCTAGAAAAATGAAATACTTTAGGATATATTAAAAAGGCAGAATATTTCCCCTAAAAGAGAAGTAGAAACTCAGACAAGTAGAAACCCCCACCTTTGTTAATGGGCCATAACCCTATTCTACATAAAGTAACATGGCTGTGCCATGAAAATAAAGTATATCTTTAAAGCGTGTGTAGTGAAGCATCTTTGAGCCACAATGAGTAGAAGAAACCCTAATGTGCATTCTATTGTGGCTGTCTGACATTACTTGAACTGTCATAGCAAGCAAACATACAAATCTTATTTGGGTTCACATTCTTTCTACAAGGATGAAACTTCAAGAGACAGACAGAGATAGACAATCTCAGTAATAAACCTGATTTGGGAGAGATGGCTAAGGCAACCCCAATAGGACTCTAAAGGCAAATATTTCAGATCTTAAGACACTAGAACAAAAGAGCTTATTACAAACCATAATGTAAATGTCCATAACATCTTACGATTTTACCAAGAATTCTTGGAGTTATAATAGATGTCCACATTCCAGAGATTTCCACTTTTTAAAAAATGAGTAGCAATCATCTACTGTTACATACATTGTAATTCATATGCTGACAGTATCTAAACAGCTGCATTAGAAAAGGAAGCACTAGAGACAGACACAAAAATAACAGTAGATCATTTGGTTTAATCTGTCCTTCTGTTCTTTTTTTTTGCTTATCCTGGAATGTTCAGGAAGTAAAAACATGCAATTCATTTTAGCTCATTTATTTGTTAGAGATTAAAGGAGAAATAATTTCTTCTTCCAGATAGTATCTATTTAGGCTTAAACCTGACCTTTTCTGAACATCTGTGTCAGATGCACTAGTTTCATATTTACCATAAAAGGTAAAAATGTTTGTTGGGTGTGAAGTCTTGCTTGGAGTACATCATATTTTTAGAACAAAGACTAGACCATGGCATACAGGCATTCACAGAGCAACCAGCAATTAATTTTTTTATAAATTATTGTCCCATTCCATTCTGACTAGACTCATTGAAAAACATTTGACACTGGTATACAGCAGTGTAGGTGGTGTGAAACTGTGACTAAGTAAAGATGAGAGAAATAGAGATTTTAATGGCAATCTCATATTTTGTTTAATTACAAAAAAAAGGAATTTAGAATTATTTCTTTGTCTTTAAGATTTAGCAAACTAAATTCAGAGTTTAAAGTCATCCTCTAATGTGAGGTCTAATCATCTTTCTTAATGCAGATTGAAATGCCATACTGAAACCATGATGTCACAGAATGTTCCCAAGCATTCTGTTATCCAATTGATTTTGTTATATCCAAATGTTAAAAAAACAGGACAGTATTTACAAGAAAGGTCAGTGTAACTTTCAATGAAAACAAAAATTATTCAAGAAACTAGAAATGTGAGTATTATTTTATATCAAGATCATATCTTTTTACAGATTTTCCCATATCCTTCCCATATATTTGTTTTAATAAAATAACTGGAAAATTCAGATATTTTTCTTGTTCACAACTTTCCATCATTTATGAAGTCTTACATGCAACATTAGGGTTTTTTTTTGGGGGGGGGGGGGAGAAAGAATAGTGATGCTTTTTTTTTGTCTANACAATAGGACAGGGATGGTAGGCATGTTTGAACTTTGGTGTTAGAGAAAATCATGAATAGCCAAGCAAATGAATACAGAGTCCAATGCAGAGTTCTCACTCAAGGCATCAAAGATCAAGTTTAGATTACCATACTTTGGACATAGTATGTGAAGACCTGGCTCTCTAGAGAAAGCTTTAATGAAGGGATGGGTGGAAGGAAAGAGACCAGGATGGAGTCTAAGGTAGATGAGTCAATTACAGAAGTGCAAGTAAAACCAGGTTGGAAATAGATCCTCCTCTACATAGTTCTTTAGAGATGATTCCAACTTGATGCCACATAATCAATCAATCCTAGTCCTAATGCATTTCCTTTCCCTCCCTCAATTTAATACACCTTTTCTTTTCCTTTTCAGTTTGTTTTCCTTTCTGAGGCTTGAACTATTTCCTCCCTTGAATTCAACAACAAGAAAATCAAATTATTTTCAGTAAGCATCATAAGTAAGCATCATAGAGTAGTCTGTTTTGGAACTTCTCTTCTCTTCCAACTTTTAGCCAGTGTTATTTCTTCCTTTTCCTTTGTTTATACAGGGCTTATTCTTTTGCTTATTAAAGTTTCCATTATTCTGTTTTCCTAATATCTTCTGTGTGGCCTCATAATCTACCAAGTCTAGTGTCTCTCTGTCTGTCTGTCTCTCTCCTTCTCTCTCTTTTTCTCTCTTTCTCTCTCTGTACTTCACCCAAGCTTGAGGATACCTCCATCATGATCACAGCACTATCATCACTATCTCTTACACTCCTGTCTCAAACAGTAATTAACTAGTGCCATTCCTTATGAACGCTCCCTTTGCACAAAAATCCTCTGCTGAAATTTAGCATAGTGTTCCTCAATATGATTACCACTAAAACCTTTTTCTAAAAAAAACCCCATGTAATAGCTGAAATCTCTTTTATGAGCTGCTATGAAATTCTATCAGCTTCAACCTCACATAAAACTTAATTTCCTGAAAATTGTATTTAATTCTACTAAAAAAAAAACAAATGACAAAATATATCAGTTGCATGACTCTCATACTAAACAGTGGACGAAAGTACGTTCTTTTACAATAAATCTCACTCCAGATCAAGACAAGTATCAACATTTCAGTCCACATATTTGATCACTCCCAAAGCTCCTGATTCAGATATCAGCCAATTTTACTGGCCCATACAACAAGCCCCTAATCTCTATTTTAATTCACACATTCCCAATATGTATGTATATTCTTTAACATATCCTTCCCAATTAGGTTCTTATTTCTGTGAATTGTTAAGTGCCAAATGAGAGATAATAATAGACTTTGTGCCAAGAAGAAACCTGTTTGAGTACATTGTATCAGGCAACTCCCATTGAAAACTGGGTGGATTTCTTATATCTGGAGAAGATAACAAAATGTTCATGAGAATATTTATTTAATACTCTTTGCATTGTCTGATGTCCATCTGGCTCCAGTAATTTAGACAATATTCACCACAAATTTATAATTAAGACACTCAGCAACTATATGCATGGGTAACACCCGGCAGAACAAACACACTACTCAAATAGTGATCTTATTCCAACATGGTATCCTGTCTGCTTAGTAATGTCATTGTTCTCTGGAAAGGAGCCAGCTATGAGAGTTTTAATAAAAGAGCTTTTTAATTCCATAAAGTACAATATACTAGCTCCTGATGAGCAAGCAAAGAGAAAAGGATTTCCACAGAAAGTCAAAAATCATGCAAATATTTGTCTATGTGTTAAACAAATTTCTTCTATTAACCGTGCTCACTTTTTAGAAAGAAAGGATCTTTTGGAAGGGGCAAATATTGGAAGGGAGGGATTTTGCAGGAACTGACATCTATGGGAGACAAGAACCAAATATACCACATGACACAAACACCATAACTTGCTGCTTGCATCAGATGTTGGGATGGAAGTACATAAATGTGGGATCTCCACTGTGATGTCCCAACAGGTGACATTTGGATATAATTTCAGTTTGCTAGGGAAGCCAATGGAGAGTAGGAAAGGAAGTGATTGTAGATGGATGACAAAGGGGTCTCTTTGGGTGTGGGTGGGAGGAAATGACCTGATTAGCCTTTTTTTGCAAACACAGTCCATGTGTTAGCATGAAAAAATTGAAAAAGGGCTTGTCAGATTCATAAGTACACCCACTATTTATACATTTTAAATACAGGCAGTCCTCGACTTACAACAGNNNATTTAGTGACTGTTCAAAGTTACAACACCATTGAGAAAAAAATGACTTATGATCATCTTTCACACTTACAACTATCACAGCCTCCCCATGGTCACGTGATCAAAATTCAGATGCTTGGCAGCTGACCCATATTTATGACAGGGGTCATGTGATCAACTTTTGCGACCTTTAACAAGCAAAGTCAATGGGGAAGCCAGATTCATTTAACAACCACGTGACTGTCAGTATATTCATGAACTGGAATAGANGAAATAGAGCTTGGTAACAAGGTCAGCCAATGAGTAGGCATAGCAACTAAATCAGCCAATGAGGATAGTTTGGAAACTGAAACTAGTAGTAGCCTAGGCTAGAAACTGAAACTAAAAGTAGCTTAGGTGTGGCTCTATGTTAACCTCTGCAACTCTGCAGCTATGTTGAGCTCTGAGTCTGTCTATTGAAGATGAAACTAACTTACTTGCTTGCTTGCTGAAGACTGGAGCTCTGGAGACTTGAACGTTGTACAAAGACAAACTCAANNCTCCATGTTGGAGAAATCTACAACTGGTTTATAAAATCTACTTATGTTTATAAAGATGTTAAATGGAGCATCAGCCATCTGTGTTTATTTTTCTGACACTGAATTATCGCTGCAAAAACTCTTGATAGTGACTAATGTAACAACTGCAGGGAGTCACTTAACTACTGTGGCAAGAAAGATTGTAAAATAGGGCAAAATCCACTTAACAGCTGTCTCACTTAGCAACAGAAACTTTTGGGCTCAATTGTGGTCATAAGTTGAGGGCTACCTGAACAACAATTCTCACAGAAAATACACTTGAGAAATACTTTGAGATCTACCTTAGGAATGGCATCTTTTTTCTTCTTCTTTCAAATGCTTTAGATGGTGACGAAGTGTTGTAACCTACACACTCCTAAAGATTAGAAGCAATTCGAGTGGCTTATCCGCTATGGACAGGCAGTTTCTCAATCCATTCCAGGTCTCCACCTCAATTTACCTGTTGGAGGCAAAAGTGTTTTGACAAATTACCTCGTTTTCCCAAACACATATACCATACCTGATATTGATCACAATAACTACTGACTAGGAAATTTTGCCACCTGTCATTTACTACAATGGTAACTAAAGTCTGATAGAGACTGTTTTTTTTTTCCCCAGCTAAGAAAAGCACCTGGCTGGGACTCTCTATTTACTTTTTCCCAATGTATGCTCTGGAATGGATGAAGAATTGTTCCACTTCCCACTTGTTTTTTAAGTTTCCAAAAGGTTAGAGCATGCCAAGCAGTGGTGATGAGTTCTTGAAAGTCAAAAAAACAAAAGGCCTCTATTTCTCAGCAGATGCCTGCAGTAATCATATGATGTGAATCACATTTTCCAAAGCTAGTGGAAAAAAACAAACAAAAGCTTCCCTACCTACAATAAATCACAGGCTGTCACCGAGAAAGTCGGGTTGGGGTGTTAGTGGCAAGCAAAAGCTGCCAGATGATTCTTCATCCCCCCATGAATGTACAAAAAAAGTGTCCAGTCTGATCTGAAAAATATCTGTTTCACCTTGCAAGAAACCTCACATTCCTCATATCAACCTAGTTAAGCTTAAAAAAATTCCACACACAAGGCTTTACTGTCTTTATCCCTAATTAGGATTGTCAAAGCAAAGCTATTTACTAGTGGTAGAAAATACTGGCAGAATATACAGATAGTCCTCGACTCACAACAGTTCATTAAGCAACTGTTCAAAGTTACAACGGCACTGAAAAAAAGTGGCTTATGACTATTTTTCACACTTAGGACCGTCGCGGCATCCCCATAGTCATGTGGTTTACATTCAGATGCTTGACAACTGGTTCA
>AZIM01001260.1:160562-176237 GCA_000516915.1 Ophiophagus hannah | reverse complement strand
ACCGATAGTAAAAAAATTTGAATCCCACCGCTGCTCTAGTGTACTACTTTTTTAAATATAATGCTGAGACTATGCAAGCCTAAATAAATTCTTTTCACAAGACTCTCATATTCAACTGAGTGTGAATGAGCTTTAAATATGGTACATTGTGCTTTGTAGTGAGTTGTACTTTATGTATACAGAAGGTGCCTCATGACCTAACCTAGGATTTAAAGATATGCAACAGCTCCAGTGAAATACCATACAGCAAAGGGTTTAATTAGCTAATACAGTTTTAAACTATGGATTGACTTATACAGCTTTTTTATCCTGTTTTATTAGACTTTCAGGAACTAAAAATGTCCTAAAAAGAGGTAGGAAGGATTTTGACTAAAAACAGGAGCTGATTTTTATGACAAAATTAGTTTCTTGAGCAAATTAACATTAAGGAATGTGGGTGGATTGACTGGCAATCAGCAGATGTGGTAGGTTTGTTACAGGCAGTGGCTGCAACAAGCAGCATAAGAGAGATTTTGAGAGTACAGAGAAATGCATGCCCCATGTTCTTCTGTGGGTTTCAGTAAAACAAGGGTGTGGTCGTTTTGATATTCTTCCTGCAAGCTTACACTTTCTTCACACTAAATCCACTCGCCATTAACTGCCTTAAAATAGACAGCAGTATGTTTTCAGGGAAAGAATCGAGATCATAACAAGTTCCATTGTGGTTTTCTTTTTTCCCTTCAGCAGGCAGATCGCAGCAGGAGACATAGTAAATTGACAAAGCAATGACAAGGAGGGGATGGAAATCAACAAAGAAAGAAAGAAAGAAAAATGAAAATGGTTAGATGTTCTATACCAGGGTTTTCCAAACTTGGCAACTGTAAAACTTGTGGACTTGCTGAAGTTTTCTTTGTGTGAAAGAACAATAAGTAATATGCTTCACGTTTCCTTCAAAGCATTCTCTCTCTTTAAAATTGCTAGAAAGTTTAATCCAGAGGACTTTCATCTAATCTATAACTAACAATGGATTGTGACAATAAAGCCAGAAAGGACCAACCCACCCACCCCCCAAAAAGGCAAAGTCAAAAAATAATGTTGAATTAATAAATCTTATGCACATGTGAATAGAACAGGGGTGTCCAAATTGGCAACTTTAAGACTTGTGGGTTTCAACTCAGCATGGCTGGCTGAGGAATTCTGGGAGCTGAAATCCACAAGTCTCAAAGTTGCCAATTTGGAGACCCCTGTTTTATACAGGTGTACATAAAATATATTAATTCAACATTATTTTTCGACTTTGTCTTTCTTTGTTGTTGCTGTTGGTCCTTTCTGGCTTTATTGTCACGATCTATTGTTAGTTATAGATTAGATGAAAGTCCCCTGGATTAAACTTTCTAGCAATTTTAAAGANTGTCACACAAAGAAAACTTCAGGAAGTAAACTTCAGCAAGTTAACCGCCCCCCCGCCCCCCCCCAAAGATCTTTCTTTATTTATTTATCACATTTCTGTTTTTAACACACCCATCTACCTCACAGAACAGATGGATTGGAATGACAACTACTACAGCTGGGCTGATTGCTCAGCTCACGCCTGATTGGAGGAAAAGGCTGGTCTGATCAGATCTTGTCCAGTTGTATTTTCTGTGACTCAGCAGAGGGCAGCAGCTTTCTAAAAATCGCGTCAGGCTGGAGAAATGAAAAGTGCCCATTTCTTACCCATTTGTTTTCTCGCTGGCTTTTCAAAAATTCTGGCTAAATCATCGTCTTAAGAATTCTTGTTAACAGGCTCAGCAGCAGACAACACACACACACACACACACACACACCCCGCAGAATTGTTCCCAAGTAAAACCATGAAAGAAAAAAGCTATAAAAAGCATGAAAGAACAAGTGTTTAAAGCACCATCTTCTATGGGGATTCTCAGTCATCCAGGTCAGCGTTGTCCCAAAGGTGCTTTTCAGAGTGGAAGAAGCTTATTGGATGAGAAGCGAAATGTCTTCAAAGGAAAACCAGAAAGTCCAGCTGCCTCCTGAAAAAGCACCTTTGGGGCTTAAAGGCACAATCATGTTCAAGACTATCCAACCAGGTCAGCCAGGAAGAAAAAACAGGTTCATGGGGAACTACGTCATTCATTCACTATGACAGGTTTTTGAGTTCAAAGTTGTTGGTTTAGCATAGACCACAGCCAGAATCTGAGCAACTTTGGGAGCAAAGCTGCCTTTCCAGCAAACCCATTATGTTATTTACCTTCAGTTTTTGCTGCCTGCTCCCTATACAAGGACTACCGAACTGCATGATCTGGAAGTCTATTGTTGTGGTAGAAATCAAAAACGCTTTCAGATTCCTCCATGCAAAAGAGTGACAGGTTAGACTCTGCTTCTCTTAGAATACGTTTTTCCCCCCTCAACCTGAGTATATTATTTTTTCTGAGAAAGTTCTGGTTTACTATTTAGCCTTCCCTACCCTAATGAACCCAGGGGTTAGGGGCTAGCCTTGTTGCCAGAACTGGGTCACTAACAGAAGGATGCAAAGATTTGTAGGAATACAAACATATTTTCCAAAAATATATATGTAAAGCAGCAAAAAACAATAAAAACATTTCTGTGTGGACCAGGCATTATGCAGTTACAGTGCTGAGTGAAAAACCTGGAGAGAAAAATCGACAGAAAAAAAATACGTACTTAAAAGAAAGAAAAGTCCACATGACAGAATTTGTCAGTAATAGCAGGCCAGTTTTTGGCTCCGTGATTATATTTTTACACCTTTTTATGCAAGGAGTAAATGAATTTCTATAAAAGATCTTGACAGTGAGGGAGAATAAACTGTCTTACTTCATGCAAATTATCAAGGTTGTAGGGGACATTGTTGGAAGTGGACTAAGAAATTGAGTGGAAATTAAAATTCAATGTCTCCAGATGCCCAGCAATTTAGTGCTGGACCCCTCTTGTGACTCCTTGCCATATTCCTGAGTCTCACACGTAGGATTGCTGGTGACATTGAGCTAAGGTTAATGTCATACAGTCTTGCGTTCATCTGTAACTTGGCCATGAATGAGCCAAGCACATATCTCTGAAGAAAGAATAAGAACATGGTTGTGTAATATTTACACTCCTGGGTTTTGAGTTCTTCAGCAGATAGGGCTCCAAAATAGAATAAAGATGGTGGCGGTGATTTTCTGATACCTTAGATGTGACCAGGGGTGTATATACCTGGCATTCTAGACTCAAACCATGATACAATTGTCTTTGCATCCTCTTGTTTTGTTTTCCTTAGAAATATTTCACACTTTTTTCCCAGTCAATGACTCACTCCCCACATCTTGCAAAACATTGGGGGTAGGTGATGTTTGAATACAAAAATCTGTATTACTCTGCATAAACAACTAAAGTGGAGTGCTTTTTTTTGTTGTGGCTGACCCAAAAAAATCAAGATCCAAAATAATCTCCAAGATAATCCAGCTGCACCAAACAAACTAAATGTACCTTGGCAAATTGGATTTGGGGTATGGTTTTGGAGCCCAGACCTTATTCAAAAGAAAATATTTTTATGGCATTATTTCTTTTTAGGAGTGTACTTGACTGTGCCCATGGATATTACAACGTGAGATGAATTCTGTATAAAGGGTGTGTGAATCAGAAACAGGACTCTATCTTGCAGTCTGAAGAGTGTTAAGGCTTCCAAGAGCAGAATAATTTTGTCCAAGCACTCTAAGACATGGGATCCGCTTTTACAGAATGTGAGGAATTGCACTCTACACACTGAGAATAAACTCACACACGTGTGTATGTTTGTATATGTACGGGGAAAAAATCTTCATGAGGAGACCATAGGAATTTTGCAAATACTAGGGAAGTACTCGTGTTCATATTTAAACTACTGTAGTAGGAGATGTATCCTGTCACTGCCAATTCTTAAGAGAAAAGGTTACATTCCACTTTAGCTTGTCAACAGCTGCACCCCTTGCCAGTCAAAGCAAAAGAACATATTATGCATGTTTTGCTACAGTTGTGTGTCAAAGGGAACATTTAAAAAAAAAGTCAGTATTCCATTTCAGTATGCCAGGGGTCCTAGCAACTGTTTAGTAGGTCTAGCAAACGTGTTTTCTTGCCATGGGGCTGCTTGCTGGTCAGCAGGTGTTATCATTCTCCTGCTAGCATTGTTGTTCATCTGGCTGATATCCTCAGGATCTCTCCCCAAGCCTCAGTCCCTTTCCCCCACCCGCCCCCACAAACCAGCTTTCCCGATCACATCTGAGTAAAATTAATTTTGCAGGTGAGAAGTTAAGTGAAATGTGGTCATTAAACAAATCCACCTTCCCCCATTGACTTTGCTAGTTGGAAGCCATCTGGGAAGTCACAAATAGTGGTCACATGATCCTGGGACTATAAATACTTGTTGGTTGCAAGCACCCAAATTTTGATCATGTGAATGTCAACAGTCATATGTGCAAGAATTGGTTGTAAGTCACTTTTTTCAATGCCATTGTAACTTCAATAGTCACTAAACAAATGGTTATAAGCCGAAGACGGTCTGTATCTATATTTTGCCAATGGCCTAGGAAGTCCTGCTTACTCCTCAATGAGCTGCACCAAGATCCACCTCCATCTTTGGATAGGGAATGAAATGTCTTGAATATTTTTTTAAAAAAACCCAATCTCTACAAATGTTGTTTCTAATTGGTTTTTTTTTCCTTCTTTGTGAGGGTGATGCCCATCCATCTATGTGACTAATACAGAAAATCCAACATTCAGAAATTGTTTTCTATCTACACATATATTTTAAAAAATGTAATGCTTCTCTACAGCTTCAGAGAAGTTGCAACCCATTAAACATATCTACAGATCCCTCCCCAAAAAGACATTATGACACAACTTCCATATTAGTGTCACAAATTTTCCCACTTTGGTATAATTTTTAATAACTAGATGTATAAAAAATTAATACTTATAATTTGGCTTTGTTCACCTGCTCTTTTTTTTGCCTCTTAGACCCATGATTTTCTTCTGTGGATCAAGCTCTTTACCAACTACTTGGAGAATAGATAGGCTCTCAAAACTCAGATTTGAACTTCTCTGCTTTAAATGTTATGTATTTCAGGATAATTGATTGACCCAACAGAGAAGTCTGCATTATGTCACATAGTTTATATTTTGCCTATAAGATTGACTTCTATTTCAACATCAGACAATTTTTAAAGTAACTCAATTTCTTTAAGTATCTTTATTTTGTTTTATCATAAAAAGTAAAATACAAAACATAAAAGAAAACAAAAGAAAAAATTAAAATTAGGCACACTATAAGCAATGTGGATTCCATCTTAGATTAGAATTATAATAAGTATAGGTTAGGAACATTGGCTTATATTTACTGGCAATATTATATGTTTTCAATGATAATTGTGATGATTCCATGATTCAAATGCCAATGTTTCTGTCTTGTAAAATCAATATAATTTTACCTGAAAAAGAAGTTCTGAACAGAACGACATGGTTATTTATATGTATGAGGACATAATTGTTATTTACTTTCCTATTTAGGCATATTGGCCCTTTCAGTTATAGACAATGCTGTAAGAAAAAAATTGAAGCAATACTGAAAAAAAATAATATAGAAAATAAACCCAAACAAATAAAAACAATTGCCTACTTTCAGAGATACAGAGACGTCTTAAGTTATATATAAAATGGACTTCCATGTATTTCTTTGAGACTCTTTACTGTACTGACCTGTAAGAAAGTAAAACTATGTAAATAAAATGGAGCACATATTTGCTGACTATTTAAAATACAAGAAACTATTGTTTGTAAAATTCAGAAGAAATCACAGAGCAAAGGAGTATATCACAAGATTACACCAATACTCAATCACAGCTCAGTTTCCAAGAAACCCAGTGAATTTTATGTTGCTACCGTATTTATTTGTACTTGGCTATGCTGTGATGAATAATTGAAATCATTAACTGAAGTCTCCTCGGTATTTCCTTTGGGCTCTTCGTGAGTTGGTTATTCCACTGGTGGCCCACAGCACACACAAACAAATCCCTTCCCAAATTCAACATTTGCCACTGAAAATCAGTGGCATCAATAAATATCAACAATAATACAGTTGTGGTTGAATCTCAGCAATAGAGTTTTTGCTTCTAAATTCTAACAGCCTAGCTGAAGGAAAATAACAAAAACCTGCAAGCAGAAAGCCGCTGGCTATTAGGCAAAAAAAGAAAACAAAACAAAACAAAACAATAAATTCAAAAAGTGAAAGTTAATATCCCAGGCATGCTTACGAAAATTAAACTGCTGACAGGAAGTTGTACACGCCCAGTGACTTTTCAATCACTTCCAGAGGGAATAGGAATCTTCAGGACTCTGTTTCCCAACTGGGTCCATGATTATGCAAAAGTTGTCCTGGGTCATTCCTAAGTGTTCCCATTCAAATTCAAGGAACAGCACTGTTCCTGTGTATTAGGAGAGTGGCCCTCAGCTCAGACAAGCCTTAATCCAAAAATAGTTGCCTGTCCTACCCTAAGTAACCATTAATTTTACTTTTTTTTTCCCCCTCTCTCTCCCTCCCCCCCCNTACCCTATATATATTGTACCCTATATATATTGTAGCATGATGAGATACACAGCTTTGGGGTAAGAAAGAAGAGCAAGGACACTTTTAGCTACCAACCTGAAAACTTCTCATGCTTGTAACCATTAAGTAGGAAGTCAAAGCTAAACGTTGAGTATCCTGAAGCATCTCAGTCTCTAAACATCTTGGTTTTTTCCCAGGCACCTGGCCAACCATAAAGGTGAACTGGCATTTAGAATTTACACTTTGTGGGTAGTCAATAGAACTTAAGACATCTAAATTGTTTTTCTTTTTCACTCCTTTAAATAGCAATGACCCTGGAGTAGAAAACCTCATAAAAGCTAATCTTGAGGAGAATATGAAAGAACCATTAACAAGGACATATTAACCAGAGACTCGGAGAAGTGATTGCACAGTTCCGAAATATAAGGAAGTATGAGAAAGAAACTCAAAGTAACCCTGGCTCAATGTTGTTCAGTATCAGAAAAGGAGAGATTGATTTGTTTGTTTATTTAGCATATGGTAAAAAGGGGGAGAGGGAAACTTGGACAGACTTTCATGATTCTGTTATTATATTTTACATATAATAAACAATAAACTAGCATTCCTAGAATTTCTGCAGAGTCTGTTTTCAGGGCCTGCCATAAAGGCTGATAAAATGCTCTCTTCTTTCCTTATTCTAGCCCTTACTTCCACATTTTAATTCATATTTAATATAAGTAAAAGCAGATTGCCATTTTACTTGCCACAATTCTAAGAATATGACTTTGACTTTCACTGGGTTTCAAGTGTATCATTCTGAGATGTTTCAGTATAAGAATGCTGTACAGCATAGAGATAATTAGATAATAATTAAACTGAACTTACTAAAGGTACAAAAGGCAGGTACGGTAGCAAGATTCTCTAGTATTAAATGCATCACTACAATTAATTCGCTTTACCAAGAAACGATAGTATTAAAAGGCCAGCTCCCGGTAATTGTTTCAACAGCATTTGAAACAACATTTTTTTTTAACTTATTTAGATTTCAAGGCACTCTTTTACAGAGCTTTGAATTTTCAGAAGTCATTGCCCTGCATAAAATCTTAAATATGAAATATATAAATTATGAGGATGATTCCTAGCTATCTTGAATATTTGCTGTTCTACGCTTATCCCAACCCAAGGACGTAATCCAAAAAAATAATTTATTATTATAATAAACTTTGTGTTTAAACAAAGAAGTCTATAATTTGAAGATCATATTTATTTTCAGCTTCTTTCTCCTTTGTATAAACAAAGTTCGTCAGAATTGTTCAACAAACTTTGCCTTCTTTCCTGGAAGAATGTCTCTTTTATTTGAGTTACCTTTGCACACAGTCTTCAAATTCCTATCCATGAATTCTAACTCAAGGATAGTGTTTCTCAACCTTGGCAACTTTGAGATGTGTGTACAGTACTTCAACTCCCAAAATTCCCCAGCCAGGCATACTGGATGGGGAATTCTGGAAGTTGAAGTCCACGTGTTGTAAAGTTACTAAGGTTGGGAAACACTGCTGTAGGATACTATCCTACACTATAATATTTGAATTAGATTTAAACAGCAGACTATTTTATGAATCAGTCCACACATGTATGATTAGTCATGGGGTTCAGGGGCTCAAAAAAAGCTACATATAGACAAAACCCAGAAGCATATATTCTCGTTTCCAGCCATACCTGCTCTCCCTATGACTTCCTTGTATTAATATCAAATCTGCAAACAAATCTGAATAGACACCATATTTGCTTGCTTTCCAATAGTCACATCAATGCTGGGAAAATTATAAGGAATAATCCATCTTCCCTCTATCTCTACATTATTATTATTTTTCTGAAAACCTGAGAACTTTTATTTCCTGCAAAACACAAAATGAACCGTAATTCGCACATACAAATAAGAATTCGTTGGTTGAATGCCATAAAAGATACTTCTGTGTCCATTTCATGCCTTCTTAAGCTTAATGTTTTGGAACTGAATCAATTATTTCCAGCTGCAAGTGATCCAAAAAAAAAGTATTCTTGCATTTATCTGCAGTAAGAGCAAAGAAGGAGAACGGTTTTGTCATCAGGGGTTTGGCCTTCCTTTTCGATGAAAAGAAAATCACAGCTGAAGAACCCGTCTGTGCATCAAAACTAAGTCCTAATAGTTGTGCACACTCTAGTAATTCAGCAATTTTTCCAGCTGCTAGGTTTATCTTGGGTATCGATAGAACATTCAAACGTTCCCATTTTATGAGTTTGCACATCAAATTTCTAAACCAGAAGTTCATTTAAAAAAAAAAAAGTGCAGTCCCATATTATTCTGTGCTCCAATTCCATTAGTTAATATAGGTCATAAGTATCCAAATCTATGTCAAAGGGATGTTGCTTTGTTATCCTACTGTTATAGCAACCCAGGGCAGCATCACATTGTTTCCCCCCAGAGCTGTGGATCCAGGACAAAAAGCAAGCTGATGAAGAAATATCAACCCTGTAAACTGTAATAACAACTTCATAATCCAGTAAGAGTTGAAACTTACACTGTTTGGTACAATCCTAGCAAACCTCATGTGCGTATATTTGAAAAGTTTCAAATATTTGGGTTGTACCACATTACTGCTTCTGGTTGTTTCAAAAACAGTCCAAGAAAAACTTCCGTTCCAGCTGGTTTGGCTCTTTCACTATATTCAACTGTCACCTTCAATTTTTTTCCCTTTTATGGGGTATTTATATGATGCACAGAGAAGCACATGCTAAGTAAAGGTCAAGTAGGAAGAATCTGGTAGGAGCAAAACTGAACTTCTCCAGTGCTAGAGAGGAGGGAAGAGCTATGGCTGAAAGCCAAGAAACTCTTCAGGGAGTTGAAGTCCACACATCTTAAAGTTGCCAAGGTTGAGAAACATTGCTTAAGAGGGAATTAACAGGTCCTAAAAAAGAACTGCTTCTAAAACTTTTATTGCTACTGTAAACTAGGAGAGTCAAGGAGTACAGTAGTCAGGACCAAGTACATGAAGGTAATCTCTTTAATAAAGGACGAATCTGGGTTCAAATTGTTTATTTTCAGGCATTCTAGTCTCCTTTATGGACTACATTTGGAAAGGATCTACTACAGTGGTGGGATTNTCCAAACTACTCAAAATTTCCCCTACCGGTTCTCCTGAACTGGTCAGAACCTGCTGAATACCACCTCTGATTTACTAGCTGTTTCTAAGTATTTGCCTCCATTTTCTGTATCAGCAGTTTTAACAGCAATAGCACTATGCTGCTTCACAGTGCTTTACAGCCCTCTCTAAGCAGTTCACAAAGTCAGCCTGTTGCCCCCAACAATCTNCTGCCAAATTGCAGGCAGATGGCAGTCAGTAGTACTGCACTCTAACCACTGTGCTACCGCAGCTCTTAATGCTGTATATTTGGTGTTGTCGTAAGTGGTTTGAGCTCAGATCCCCTCCATGAAGATCTGTCCCTATTCTCCCCAAGAGCATTTTATGGGAGACTCTTTTTTGAGATGCTAATTGTATTTCCATTCCACTATGTGGGCATTTAATTTGCTTAAAGAACTTTTTCACATTACCTTTTCTTTCTTTTTTTTTTTAATAAAAGTCATGTTTAAATTGTAATTGTAATTATCCCTTTATTTTCAGCTGCTCAAAAGGAAACAGGACTGCTCTTCTCCATCCACATACTTCAAGGATATAGGCAGTCGTCAACTTATGACCACAATTTACCCCAAAATTTATGTTGGTAAGCAAGACAGTTGTGAAGCATGTTTTGCCCCATTTTGCTACCTTTCTTGCCACAACTCTTTAAGTGAATCGCTGGGGTTGTTAAGTTAGTAACACGGCTGTTAAGTGAATATGGACTTTTCCCATGGACTTTGCTGGATAGAAGGTCACAAAAGGTGATCACATGACCCTGGGACACTGCAACAGTCATAAATATGAGTCACTTGCCAAATTTTTTAATTTTGATCATGTGACTATGGGGATGCTGCAATGGTCGTAAGTGTGAAAAATGGTCATTAGTCACTTTTTCAGTAGTGTTGTAACTTTGAACAGTCACTAAATAAACTAGAGGACAACTATTAAGCTTATGCTGTCTGGGACATTCTGGCATTTGTCGTTCAAATATTGTGTATTTATTAGACCTGGTTAATTATTTAATTNTTTATGTTGTGAGCCACCCTGAGTCCTTCGGGAGAGAGGGTGGCATACAAGTCTAATTTAAAAAAATACATCTTAAACAAACAAGGTTGGGGGAAGTGTGACCTTATGAAATTAAGTGATTTTTTTTCCTGTTCAAGTAGAACATACACAAAAAGAAAAGTAGGTTTCTAAGAAAAAAATGATTCATTCATTCTAGGAACTGTATTTCTCAGTATCGCAGCTATTTATTTTTTCCTAGAAACTCATTTCTATCTGCTCTTTAATGTAGCTTAATTAAGTTTTCTAGCAAATGTCATTTGCATTCACCCATATTTATAGTCAAGATACTTAATTCACTGAAGTATAAAACACATCAGTATAAAAAAACTCCTGTGGATATGTAGTCATGATAGAGACAGAGAAGCTGCCCGGAAGCAATGGGGCTCTGGACAAATTGCCTATTTCCAGTGTCTCTGTCTCTGTTTCTCTGTCTCTCTCTCTCCATTTCTCTCTCACACTCTCTGTCTCTCTGTTTCTGTCTCTGTCTCTCTCTTTCTCTCTCTCTCTGTACTTCACCCAAACATGAGGATACCTCCATCATGATCACAGCACTATAATCACTATCTCTTACACTTCTGTCTCAGACAGTAATTAACTAGTGCCATTCCTTATGAACGCTCCCTTTGCACAAAAATCCTCTGCTGAAATTTAGCATAGTGTTCCTCAATATAATTAACCACTAAAACCTTTTTCTAAAAAAACCCCATGTAATAGCTGAAATCTCTCTTTTATGAGCTGCTATGAAATTCTGTCAGCTTCAACCTCACATAAAACTTAATTTCCTGCAAATTGCATTTAATTCTACTAAAAAAACAAAAGACAAAACATATCAGTTGTATGGCATACTAAACAGTGGGACAAAGTACATTCTTTTACAATAAATCTCACTCCAGTTCAAGACAAGTATCAACATTTCAGTCCACATTTTTGATCACTCCCAAAGCTCTGGATTCAGGTATCAGCCAATTTTACTGGCCCGTACAACAAGCCCCTAATATCTACTTTAATTCACACATTGTTCCCAATATGTATGTATATTCTTTAATATATCTTTCCCAATTAGGTTCTTATTTCTGTGAATTGTTAAGTGCTAAATTAGAGTTAATAATAGACTTTGTGCCAAGAAGAAACCTGTTGGAGTATATAATATATGAGCCACAGTGGCACAGTGGTTAGAGTGCAGTACTACAGGCTACTTAAATATGGTTCTTCAAATAGAAAATGTTATGACCAGAATCTCAGAGGAAGCTAAAACTGTATAGGTAGTCCTCACTACACCACAGTAATTGGGACTGCAATTTCAGTCACTAAACTGTGTAATCATAAAGCATGATGTCACATGACCACATTACTTAGCAACAGGAATCCCTGTTATTCTCATTAAGCAAGGATCACCAATTGTTAAGCAAATCCCAAGTGGCTTGCAAGCAGGCTGACATGGAGATAAATGGTAGCTGCTTTGCGGGGGAGAGTGAGGTGGTAGCTGGTGTGGTGTGAGTGCAGCAGGATAAGGGATGGCTGCTGCCAAATGGAGAAGAGTGTGAGTCATTTACAAGAACAACTTGCAACTTTCCTTGTTGGCTTCCCCATTGACTTTGCTTCTGAGAAGCTGGCAGGGAAGATTGTAAGTGCTGACCTCATGACTGCAGTTTGCTGCAACTTTCATAAGTGCAAGCCAGTTGACAAAAGTCCAGATCGCAATCATGGGGTGGATGCTAAGATGACCATAATTTGCACCACTCATTCAGTGCCATCATATCTTCAAATGGTTGCTGAGTGGTTGTCAACCCAAGGCTACCTGCATTTCTCTAGGAGAATGATTCAACATTTGCTAATTCAGTGTTTGTAATTAGTTTGTTGAATGTTAACTACCATGAATAAAGAGAAATTACTGTAATCTCAAACCACAAAGATTTTCCAGTGACTGAGAGAAGATCTTAGCTAAGAGAATTTACTTACTTACTTACTTACTTACTTACGTATTTATATTACTTATTTATATTTCTTATTTCTTAACAATCATCTCTCTCAGAGAATTATATATACACACACAGAGAAAGAGAAAGAATGAGTTTCTGTCTCTGCCTGCCAGCCAAGGAGTTCTAGGGTTTAAAGTCCTGTGTCCCTTTTTCCAGCTCTTACAAGATATTTGGACTTTCTGCCATCCCTTTCTCAGCCTTGGATATTGATCCCATGCGCAAAGTATTTTGATAACAATCTCAGGTCTTAGACTCTGCTAGCTGGCCTTGCTGATTTCAGCCCTCACAGATGACACATTGAAGCCTTTTCTTTTGAATGACTTCCCTTTGGACCAAATTACAGCCAAATGGAAGCCTACTCTACCTGAGGAAACAAGAGAAACAGACTGCATACTGCTCTGCTAACTCACATTGTGATTCCAGACACAAAAATTAAATAACCATCATCACTCAGGATGTATATGTCATCCATGTTTCCTCCATATGCAGGAATATGGGGGAAGTTTTTTGGGGGGAGTCTTGATTCCAGTTTCTCAACTTTGCTATCTTTAAGATGTGTGAACTTCAATTCCCAGAATTCCCCAGCCAGGGGAATTGAAACAAAAGAACTCCACACATCTTAAAATTGCCAAGATTCAGAAACATTGCTCCAACTATTGCAACCAATGGCCAAGCATTCATATTTTGCCTTAGACAATCAGAGCCACGTTGAAGAACCAAAAAGTCAAAGAATTATTTTGCAAACCTGCCTTTTCTGAGATTGCAGATATGAATACAGTCACAAGAACCGAGTGAGGTTATATAAGCAGGCAGTGGAGCAAACATTTTGGTCTGTAGATGTTGCCAGTGCACAATATGTTGGCTGGAGCTGTGAGAAATAATAGTTCAGTCATTTCTGGAAGGCTAGAAGACCTTCATTCTTGGTCAATAGATGACAGCATTCAACAAGCAATTTTTGTCCCACATTGCTCACAAATACACCCACTCACCTATGTGTGTCAATATTCAGGGACTTCATCTTCCAGCTGCTACCTGCTATTTGTTTTTCTGAATTATAGCTCTGCATCAGACCACAGGTAAACAAAAAGGTGATACACACATTTGATTCTATCTCCCTGATGATCTGATGGTTTTCTTCTGCAGAATCCAAATTGAGTCCTGTTTATACAACTCAAAAGGGACACTGAATCCCTCAGAAAACAACACGTACCAGAATGCACCTGTCTGCCATCCTGCTGCAGGTATATTCTGCTTCTTTGTGTACTTCATGACAGACAGTTAAGCAAATGGTCATGGTTTTTTGTAATAGTTCTGCTGCTGCCAGAAAACATAATACCTACTTCCCAGATGACAAGAAGCCACCGCCTAAAAGATAAAGAGAACTGGTTGGCAACTCCACCCCAGGTAGTAGGGGTTTTTTTTCCAAACTTTTCCCCAAGCCAGTTGCCAGTCAAAAATTGTACTTCACATTGGCTGTTTGCACATTTAACATCATTAAATTAATAATTCATTCTATGAAAGCAAACCAATATTCAAATTTGAAGCACAGAGTTCCTAATAAAGACTGGCACAAGGTTTGCACAACATACCAGCAAGTTCCTGGAAAAGTATGTCATGTAACCATGATCATCCGTCTTCAATCAGCATATTTTGTTCCTGACTAATAGGCTTAGCTGGTGACATGAAAGGAGTCTAAAAAGGAACACAGGGAAACAGATTCTGCAGGATGTATCCTAGAAGGGTAATCCTGTCAGGCACAGAAAGCAAGGTTTTCTGGGTTTCCTTATGGGTTCAAAGGCTTGTTGAACCATGGAAAAGGCAGGATTATTGGCCCATGAAGCATTTTACTAAATTAGTACTTTGTTCTTGGATCAATGTGTAATCTCGGTTTTTCCCCAGCAAGCCTCAACAGCAGAAATAGATTCAGTGATCCTTGGGCTATTGGATAGAAGAAATGGCAGATGTCCTACCATGCATATTATTATCCTATGTGATGACTTTCAGGGAGGAGTTCCAGGGTTTCCCCTGCACTTCACATTATTATAGATGTCTGTGTTTGCAATCGCATCCATGCAAAGATGAATGGGCCAACAGTCTCTAATTTTCTAATTGGATTTTCTAATTCCAGCCTTTCAAATCTCTGATTCATAGAAAGTGCCCCAATTGCTCCTAAAAAAAACAGTGAGGTCACTATGCTTTACATGAGGAATGGTATGGTGCAAAAGATGGGGGGAGGGGCCCCACTAATCATCACAGTGTTGTTAGCTGCAGTGCCATCTCTTCATCATGTAGGTCTTACTGCAGGCACCTTGTCTAACATGTGGTCTGTTGCCCAGAAGTAATTTACATCAAAGGCAGAACTGCAATCTTTATGATGTTTATATTGTTGTGTTCTTTTCTTAATAGGACATAACAAGAGTCAATTTGCCATGAAAACTGCAGAGACTTGTCCAAGCAGTCTCTGAGAATCAGACATGATTGAACAGAAGAAAAAAGGGAGCATAACAATGTTCTGACAACATGATACTGGTGTTTAAGAAGAATCAGGAACAAATGTCCAGCACATTCTGCCCAATTGCTGTAAAACAGCTGAAAGGCAGAAAAATAACTCCTGGTCTTGTTCCTGTTTTAAATACATGCAATTTCTTATTGCTGGAACTCATTCTATTACACCCTGTTCTATCAAATCTTTCTTTCTACCCTTTCCCAGGAAGAGAAAATAGAATATAGAACCTATGGGGGGAAAGGCTTTTGAGCGTATCAAAATGCTCTTGTCTCAATATTTTTTAGATATTGTTAAGAACCCTCTCCTTACCTTTCCATCCACCTTTGATATGAACTAAAACCACGTTTTATAGAGCCGCGGTGGCGCGGTAGTTAGAATCCAGCTCTGCAAGCTACTTCTACTGCAGCCACCTGCCTGCAATTTGGCAGATTGAATCTC
>AZIM01001259.1:161238-184348 GCA_000516915.1 Ophiophagus hannah | reverse complement strand
CAGCTGCAGCTAATGAAGGGAATCAGGGCCGTTTCCTCCCCTGTAAGCCACGCAACCCACATTGCTCTCTTCTCTGTTCCTCCCTGCGTGTCCTAGGATGAAGAGGGGGTGGGCCNTTGTTCTACCTCTCCCCTGCTCTGTCCAGCTGGACTTTGCCCTTCCCCAGCTTCTTCCACAGCCAACGGAGCCACACTCCCACTCCCTATCAGCTGTTTGTCTTTCTCCTCCGAGTCAGATTCTGACAGGGGCATGACAGGTTTTTCCAATAAACATGATTTAAAAGGGCTTCCTTTAGATAGGGAAAACATGTCCCTGCCAATCCCAGTAAAGAGGCGATGGCCACTTGTCTTTTCTTTTGAACCTGACCAATCTCAACATTTGATCAGCTTTAGGGGGAAATGGCATTTAACCAGTGAGAATCCCCATCCCTCCATATACCCTGTGTATGTCTTCAATGTGTACAAATGGAAAAGGACCCAAATAACACATTTTTAAAGAGACAAAGAGGGACAATTGTGGACAATAATCACACTAACTATATTTAAATTTACAAGGACATTTCAATTAAATTTAAATTTTGTCTTGGCCCCACCAATATGTAAATAAAGGCTAAATTGACCCTTGGGAAGGGGGTTGGACATGTTTAGTAATAAAGATATTGTTATTTATATATTAAAAATTTAAAACGATGCAAAGGTGGTCTTCAACTTATGATCACAGAGCCAAAATTTATGTTTCTAAGTGAGACAGTTGTTAAGTGAATTTTGTTCCATTTTATGACCTTACTTGCCACACTTGGTTAAGTAAATCATTGCAGCTGTTAAGTTAATAACACGATTGTTAAGTGAATCCAGCTTCCCCACTGACTTTGCTTGTCAGGTTGCAAAAGGGGATCACATCATCCCAGGACTCTGCGACTGTCATAAATTTAAACCTGTTGCCAAGCATTCAGATTTTGATCACATGATCATGTGGGGATGCTGCGAAGCATGACTAGTGTGAAAACTAGTCATAAGTCACTTTTTTTTCAGTGAAGCTGTAACTTTGAACTGTTGTAAGTCGAGGACTACCTATGCATTATGCACATTAGTTAACAAGTTATCTCATATGAACACAACCAACAATTACATTTTCAAATTCCAGAGTTATAGAACAACACTTACACCATTTGTTTTTGCAAATAAATCCATTATTTCTTCTAAGTAGAGAACATATACCAAGTCAATACAATTTGTTTTGTTTCATTTTATTTATTCTGATCATCAGAACAGATTTCTGTACTTTCTGTAGAACCTGGATATGCATTTTGGGATTTTGGAGGGTGTGTGTGTGTGTGTGTGTGTGTGTGTGTGTGTGCGAAAATGCAAGACACTTTTTGAGAAGATGCTGAATTCTTCATGAAGTTATAAACATGTATGTGGAATGGAAATGGAAATATTCATAAGAGGGAATATTTATCCATACAGTAGCAAGAAATGCCTTCACAGAGAAAACTGGCAGGATAGAATAACTGGTTTTATCTAGTTTTTTTCTCTCTGACATACTGGGCAGGGTTTGTACAAGGGCTCCTTTCCTGCAGCCTGTAGGGAAGCTGTTCACTCACAGATCTATGATTTTAATGGGAACCAGCGTTTTCTTCCCCTTAAGAACAAGAAAAGAGAGAAGAGGAAATATTTCCCCTTAGTTCCTCTCTCCCCCAAATTCTCATTATAAGGAACAAACTTTCTGATTCACACTAGGAAAATCCAGCTTGACTTTTTCAGCTCCAAATAGAATCCAATTACTTCTCCATGTGAGCGATGAATAAACACCCAAAGCCCAAAATAGACATTAATATTTATAGGGGGCAATTGCTGATCCAGAAATCTGGAGGAAATAAATTACTTCCACTGAGGTTGCACTGAGCATTGCTCTCCTTCTGTTTTTCACTCAGCTAAACTAGAGTTTCATTGCACTATCCCCACATCACTGCCTTTGCTTCAAGGGAGTGCACTGCAGAATCCCCACACAAATTGGATGGAAAACTCCCTAAACTACCTAGCACAGGCTTTCAGACAAATGCATTGCTATCTGATTGATTGACAGGTCAAAGAAGCCCTTGTGGGGCTCGGAAAATGATGCAAGACCCTCGGGATAGCTACTGCACCAATTTCCAAGCAGCAAAGTTCTATGAAAGGAGCTGAAGGAAACTGGGATTATCCAAACATCTAATAATTGAAAGCACACCTTTTCTTGTTTTAATGCTATAGTTCATTTTCACACTTAGCTTTACAGCTATAAAGTATTTTTTTCTTCACTGTGAAGGTCAAATAATTGTTTACTCCCCGACAAGTAAATTTCTTGAATTCTTATGGGAGTCATTAGTTGGTGATATAACTCCCCTCATTCAGAAATGCAAATAGATAATGCTATCTCAAAGCTTTAATGGTCTTTTTGCATCAGGAATTATTCTAGAGATGCTCTGAAATTCCCACCAAGCATCTTCTTTGGGCCAGAATTAGGAACTATTAATATTATCATTATTAATAATGATTAATAAGCAAGAGTAAGCATTAATAATATTAATAAGGTAGCTATTAGGACAGGATTGTGGGGCAACTACTGGTATTAAAGACCCCAGTTACTAGATTGAACAGAAGGGAACTAAGAATTTAAAATCTTAGATCTTACCCCCATTCCTATTTTGGGGAACTTATTTTTTAACTTACCCCTCCCAGTTCTTCTCCAGCACTAGAGAAGTTTGGCAGTTACCAAGTTTGGAAATTACCAAGTTGAACAGAATTCTTCAACAGGCAGCTAGAGTAGGTTTTATTATTAAATCTGAATATAATGTCTCTATCCCTGAGAACCTGCTACCAAGCCAATTTAAAGGAACTGTGTACATGTACACATAGTCTGAAACACCCAAGATCTTTAAACTCTTTTGAGAGCAAACCCAGTCAGCTCAAAACACATAGCTCTATCTAATCCCTTGTCTGAATTGGGTGGCATTAGAGGTAAATATGGGTCACTGTCTTTTCACTCTTATCTCAGAATTCTGCCTGGCCCTTCTGCATCATCTGAGCTTCAGCAAAAGGGTTGCCAATGCTTTTTATTTATCACCTTGCATCTTCCGTTGCCCCCCCCAAAGGTCTGCACACTTGCAGCATTCCTGTTAGTCTCCATTTTGTAACAGGCAGCTCCTTTGTTACATTCCTTCAGATGCCGCATCTGATGGTGATGTTGAGCTCTGCATTTTGTATAGTCTAACTTGACGATTAGCCAGTACAGCAAGAAGCTGGAGGGGCAACACCACTTCTGAAAGAGCTATATCCATGTAAATATGTCCAAAAGGATGCATATCATCAGGCTGATGTGCTGGTTGAGAGGAGATAAGTTGGGATTCAGCAAAGACCAGTCAGCCACAGTATAATGAGGTCTCCTTTAAATCTGACATCACTACTGGATCAACTACCACCGAACAAGCACTAACCTCTGTACTGAAAACAAATGGCATGCAGGAAAGGTTGGGCACCCAAAAGCTTCTGTAGTTCTGCTCAGACTGCAGTTTGAACAGTTTCTGATGGCTCTGCTAAATTAAAGGGGTTGGAATCACTTCACGAGCTTTCTTTGTTGGGCTGCATCTGGTTTTGAGCTCTTAGCTAAACCAAGTAACTCAACCAGAATGGAGAAAGGTCTTCCCTCTTGTTTTATAACCATTATATTAGTTTTTCCTCTGGAGCGGCCACAGTGGCCTAGAGGTGAAGACTCTTATCTCCCACTTGGGAAGTTGAGAGTTCAATCCCAGACAGCAGCAGCAGTTTTTCTAGAAGAGCGCAAGGAGAAAATATCTCTTGTGAACTCCATGTAGGTGTCAGGAAGGGCAGCTGGACAATATATGTTCAGCTTCATTCAGTCTCCCCTATTCCATCTCAAATAAAGAGGTTAAAGGGTCGTAAAAAGAAAGAAAAATACTAGTTTTCCCTCTAGTTGTGCCAGGCGACTGTGCCATCATATCCAGCCATCAAAGCTGGACAGGATTGGGATAACAGGGCTATTGCCCAACCTATTAAGAATGTCTGAGTCCAATAAAGGCCAAGATTCTTTGGTAATGGACTGAACCCAGTTTAACTGTAAAGGGTTACGCTTTGGATTAGCAGCTTTTGCAATTTTCTCTTGCTCATGGTGTTCTCACTGATTTCCTAAATGTAACAACAAGGAGGGAATTCTCCCACTATTCTCTTGTGTTTTTGATTTTTATTCCTCTTTTTAATATAAGCAAAATGAATTGGTATTTCAAATATTTGATTTTTTCCCCCTTTGATTTTAGGTGGTGACTTGTAGAATTCTTGGACATTTGGCAAAATGAATATCACAGCGGCAGGTATATTCTGTATCTATGGCTCAATATTCCCAAAGCAGGAATATTGCATGTGATGAGCACTTGTACAGGAACAACAAATTAGCTCTAATCACTGGGTGCAATTTTTTTTTCTTGGTCTCCATGGTGAATATGCCTTGGTTGCCTAGTTTCATACCTTTACAAAAGTGCTTGTAGTCATAATGTCACACCTTTCCTTTCCTCCGTATTATGTCTATAGCAAATTCACACTGCCATTTGAACAATGCAGAAATTATATAGGTGTATGTTAATGGGATAGATTTTTTAAATTTTGTTTTAATTGATGGTACTGTAAAAATTAACTGCTTTTTGAGGCATAGCTATCAAAAAAGGGAATGAGTTTATGTACAGAGTTCTACATTTCAATTTCATGGGAAATTTAAATCAGAAAAAAAAATCAGTTTTTGACTCAGTCTATTATTGGGTAAATACTATTGTGATGAATTTTGGTTCTTGATTTTCCTCCTTGCTTAGAGCCTGGATGCTTAGTCTGATGTAATGATTAAGAAACCATGCTAGAAACTGGGACACTGAATTGTAATTCTTAGGCACAAAGTCAGCTTGGTGACCTTGAGCAAATCCCTTTCTCATTCATAGGAAGAAGGCAATGGCAAACCACTTCCGAAAATCTTGCCAAGACAACTGCAGGGACTTTCCTAGGTGGTTGCCAGATATCAGACCCTAACTTGAAGCACTCCGCATCCAGAAGATGATGTATTCAATTGTTCATAATTAATTAATAGTAAACTAGAAAATTATAGCCTCCTAGACACTATACTTATTTGTGCCTTACGTTCTTATTCTCTTTCTCTTTTTTCTTCTTTCTCTATTGTTTTCTAAAACGTTTAATAAAAATAAAGAAAATAGAAAGTAAAGGCACTGAGCGAGGATTAAAGCTTGATTATAAATGCTGCACTCTCTCAGTCCTACAAAACAGCCATTGATTTTCCCTTTGCAGAAGGAAAGGGGAGGAGAAACGGGAAGCGGAGCTCAAAGGTAGCCCACTACAAAAGGTAGGTTTCAGAGACCACTGAATAGAGGGTGGGAGATTGCACCATTCCAAAGAGAGAGGGGAGCCTAAATGTCATATGACTGCAGAGTCTCTTACCTTCCTTTTTGAATACACATTTAAGGATAAGCTCTAAGATTTGCTTGGAGAACCTCTGGTCAGTAAACAAAGGGAATGCAATTCTCTTTCATCCGGTTTTCTCTCTTGCCTTTCTTCTTTCAATTGCAGAGAATCTACCCTTCAGCCATTGTGGTTCAGTCAAAAATTGTCAGCCTGGCAGGGTCATGCTGACACACAACCATTTGAGGTAACACTTTTGCTTGCTAAAAGAAAGGAGAAAGAACAAGTTGCAATTATCCCTATTTACCTAGGAGCGCCCTGCACAGCAGCCAAACACATGCTATCCAGAGGCAGGTAAACACACACACACACACACACACACAC
This sequence comes from Ophiophagus hannah, assembly GCA_000516915.1. Lineage (NCBI taxonomy): Eukaryota > Metazoa > Chordata > Lepidosauria > Squamata > Elapidae > Ophiophagus > Ophiophagus hannah. The sequence goes on along the minus strand of AZIM01001259.1, from coordinate 178,514 downwards.
ACAGATGCAAACACTATTTACATTGCCCCACACAATGATAACTCTTGCTTTACAATAGCATAAATAAAGGCAAGTCCAACGTGTTCCCTTCCCAGCCTGTCATTTAATTTAGCTCCAAGGAAGCAGCTAAGACAAGGTGTATGCCAAAACAAATGCAGCTTGAAAAGCTGGTCCTTGGAGCTAAAAACAATTAGAGACAAACTATCAGCTTTTAAATTTCAATCCAGCTGCTTAATCCTGCTACAATAAGTGTGCAAAAAGCAATTAGGGAAGACGTGAAGCGTGTTTCAGACCTCAGGTTCCACTGATGTTTTGGAACAGAATCACTAGTTCAACGGATTATGAACATAATAGGGGTAATTAAACGGGCAATAGGTTGTGTAATAGGCAGGCACATTAGAAGTACAAATCCTTGCCATCAAAAAGTCAGTTGCTCTGTAACCTGTGTGAAATTATTACTGTAATTATTGGGGACTATTAAATAAATGTTCAAAGATCCAGCGTGCCGCTTTGAGCTGCTGCAGATTCTCCTGCCTCCAAGTATCAATAACCTCACTCTGCCCAGAAGGGGAGCGGGAAATAGTTAGCAGGCATTGCAGGTGGATTCCACCAATGCTGGAGAAAGAGGGAAAACTAACAACATTTGTCAACATCCTTCTGGATTTACTGAGGACTCCCATGAAATCATTAAACCAATCAGTTCAGGAGTTATGAAGAAAAATAAGACGGAGGTTCTCTCCAAAGAGGAAATGGAGACTCATAAAAATGCTGCCTTTTCAGCTATAATGCATTTAAATTGGATCAATATTCTCAGTGTCCCAACAATGCTAATGTCCTGGGAATACAGAAATCCAAAGCTGCTTTCTACTGTAACTGGTGCTAAATCTTCTTGTGGAAATGCCACTGCTTTACATTATAGCAATGTTTCCCAACTTTGGCAATTTTGAGATGTGTAGACTTCAACTCCCAGAATTTCCCAGCCAGCAGGCTTGAGTTGAAGTCCACACATTTTAAAGTTGCCACGGTTGAGAAATACTGCATTATAGGTTTAATTTTGGGACTGTAAATTAAGGATTGTGAATTGTGATTGAATAAACCACAATTGGATAGTTTCATATAACACGTTAAGCTAAAACCAAATCTGCTCTAATTTTTCCCTTAAATGTGCAATTCTTTCAGTTTAAGATCCTTGAACTGAACAAAGCTTGGCCAAAAATTAAACCCAACAAATTGCTTCAGCTGTATTTATTTTGGGGGAGCTTCTATAACCTTGACTTGTCCTGAAGCTGAAATCTACTTTATATGGGAGGTTATGTTTTAAAAGCTGTGTGGATCAAATTGTACCAGCCTCTTTATATGCAGGGTCCATACTCAAAACAATGCATAGTTTTGTGTTCTTCAACCACAATTTAGGCAGAGCATGTATTAGTTATGAATAGAACACTGGACTTCAGGGACATTGCCTTTTAAAAATTCCACATTTCCCCTGAATTGCAGCTAAAGCTAGAAGTGCTGGACCCCAACTTCTCTAAGGACATGAGGTTCTGAAGGCTAGTCTACACATTCATTTGTGAGTCATTCTGAGTATTCAAAAAATGTTCAGCTATGGGCAAAGTGAGAACCAGTTTGGTGTAGTGGGTCGGGCACTGGGCTAGGAACTGGAACACTGTAAGTTCTAGTCCCGTTTTGAGCACAAAGCCAGCTAGGTGACCTTCTCCTTAGTCTCCCTCCTAGGAAGGATGCAATGGTCAACACTTCTGAAAAACTTTGCCAAGAGAACTGCAGGGACTTGTCCAGGCAGTCTCTGAGAATCAGACATGATTGGATGGAAGGAAAAAAAATGTGTGGTTTGACTCTCTTTTGTGATTTTTTTTTTTTTTTGCTACCTGGTGAAAATGTTCCTTCCCTTGAAAATAGATGACTCAGGAATGGCTCTTCCAGTTTTTCCTCTCGTTTTATAATCAAATATAGTCATGTATGATAATTGATAACCAGGTAATTATCAGAGCCATTTTCACAGTAAATCTATTTACTGTAGAGAACCAGCCTGGAAAAAGTCAGTACAAAGATTAGGAGTAAAAATACAATGCCATAAGGAACAACAACAATACCACAATAACAACTGTAACCAAGGGTGCTAAGCATTATATTTATTCCAGAGGAATAAAAATATCTTCACACAATTAAATGGCATACACAATGGAACTTCGAAATCTCTAATTCTGCATAACCGAGGGAAAAGGAGGCCTTTTCAGTATTTAGGCTCTAGGTTATTTAGAAGCAGGTTGAGGGGCTCATTTCAACTTTCCTTTCATCTGGGAACAAAGGTATAATTTTCAAACATTTCCACAACCTCAAACAGGTTGTTAGGGGACCAAGGTTTTGTTTTGCTTTTGTGTTCTCACTCCGCCACGTAGAAAAGGTACGGGTGACGGAATGCAGTTAGCCATGAACAGTGTGATGTAGCTGTACTCAGCAGGGAGAGAAACAACTAATTGCACAATTCACAGATTGGTTTATGGGGTTTTTTGTTTATTAAATCATGGTTCATTGCCTTTGGCTTAGAACTGTAGGTGAACCTTCCTCTCCTGCAAACAATTGTGAATCTAATCACACTATTTTCTAAATGTTTTAAATATAAGAGATGGTTCACCAAAACCAAAACAATATTAAGGAATTCATGATCTATAACGTATGAAACAAAGCAGCTCATCAATAATCTCTCCCTCTACTTTCACTACCCTGATACAGGCAGTCCTTGACTTACAACCACAATTGGGATGAGAATTTCTGTGGCTAACAAGGCAGTTGTTAAACGAGTTGCACCCGATTTTTACAACCATTTTTGCCACAATTGTTAAGCAAATCCCTGCAGTGAAATGAATCATGTGATCATGAAGCCTTGGTCCTCGTCATTGCATCCATGCAACAGTTGGTGGTTCCAACGAGTTAACTTTCTCCAGCTGACCAATGGGGAAATACTGCAATTAGACCTTTGTCATTGCCTTGCTNAAAAAAATGGACATTCCATTTAAAAATGTACAAATGTACAAGGCACATAGTTATGACACCCTGATTTCAACAGGCTGTAAGAATAAGGCAGTAAAGAGGTGGCTAGGAACTATGGAACATGACTTCAGCAGGGAAGCTAACAGAGAAGCCCAAAGAGACAAGGCTAACCCTTATCCTAACTCAATGTGTGCATGTCTGGTTGTTGCCTTGGTAGTGGTTTTTCTTCCCTGTCCTTCAAGGCCATTCCTTAAGCCCTCTGCAGAAACTGCCTGCCTTGCAGCTTCAGCATTTACATCCAAAAATTTATTTTGCGGCTTTTCTTTCGGCTGCACAGCTGACCCTGAAATTAATTAGCTGAAGTGCAGAGGAACTGCTGAGGGTGTCACAACATAGGAACCGGGAGTCAGTGCTGATCTCAGATTGGTACAAATCTGGTACAGAGAGTTGGCTGCCGATTCTGAAGAACTCCTTGTGCATTGAAAGATAAGAAAAGAATTTCCTACAAGCGGGTGCTGAAAAGTGGGTTGTTGGGAGGAAGGGGGGGAGATGTGGCTAAATCAAAATCTGTGTAAATTAGGTCCTTAAAACCTTGCCATGTCTCTCCTGATCAGACTAAGAAACCAAAAGGTCTGTCCTGTAGGGAAGAACTATTATCCAGGGAGGGAGAAAGAGTGTACGCCTGTGCAAGCACCCACCACTTGCATGAGTGGAGCTTAATGCGCCTGCGCACTTGCCCATCTCTCCCATGGCCCAGTTTCGAACAGGTCCCCAGGGGTTGGAGACCCTTGAGATACATTGACATAGTGTAATATATTTAATTCTGACTTAGCTATGACATTTTCTTAACTATAGCTTAGGGTTAAACATATTCTTCGAGTACACCTAGAATTTGATTTGGTAATTAGCAATGTGATAAATTCAGACTAGAATAATAAGATCCTTACAAATGTTTTCTCTATTCAGATCATGAGAAAGTTGATAAAATCATCTCAGTTGACAATTTGTGAATTATTTCACTTCATCTGTTTAAAATGTTCTTCTCCCTATTCGCTTTCATTGAGGTTAGATCTGGGGCAATAAAAAATTGATATAGCAGAATGTGAAGGTAGTGGAAAGTGTGTTATTAAAAGTATTTCAATAATGCGCTTAGCCATAAAACTAAATGGAATTTTGTGTACCATTAAGTTTTGGAGGAGAACCAGCTGATCAGCATGACTGCTCTCAATGCATGTACATATGTGGGGGAGGTAATAGAAGAGTTTGACATTTTGTACCTCAAGCACTCTGTTTCTGGAAACAAATGTACAATAAGCGTTGGTATGAATCTAACTCATTGTAAGAAATCCAGAACCAATACTAGTGTAACTCATGCCTCTTTTAAATCTTGCCATCTTTTCCTTTAATTCCAGTCATTTTAATACTTCATCATTTGGCATAAGACATTGAAAAATGCCATCTGTGAGTTCGTTCATTCAGGTTTCCATAAGAGTAAACCAGCACAGGTTTTCAGCGCTTCCTCCCTTAATCATTTATGACAAGACAGATGCCATCTTTGCATTGCCTAGAGAGCAGCAGAAACAGACAGGGAGGAAGACAGAATGTGGCACCAAATGTGACAAAATATCTGGAATGCAGCCAGGCCTAGTTCCTTCACCTTCACCTTCGGAAAACACCTCACAGTATAGTCAAGTGAGTACACAGTTTTTGTCTTGATGATAACCATAACAAGCTTTGCATTAGTGTCAGGTAGAACACTAATTATTGCATTGTAGACTGTTGCTGGAAAGATAGTTGAAAAATTAAAGAGTTTCTACAGTTGAACAAAATATTGGCTGAGGAATATAATTTAGCCATCTTTTCTAAATCTGATGATGGCTGCTGGCTTAGATGACTTTAAAAGAAACTATATGTATTAATGACTGTGGACTATAATATATAGAAGTGAATCAAATACCAAAAGAAAGTATATTTTGGAATACCAGGCTTCACAGAATGCTAGCTGGGGAGTCTGAATGTTGTAGCACCAATACACCCAGAGATCAGCAACCTGGTGAAGATGATTCAAGAATATATGGTTAACCACTACTGAAACAGGAAGAGTCTATGTAAATGTGAGTCTATCAGATTTTTCATGTGCTGAACAGGGATTATTGGAGATAAAGGAATATTCTAGGCACTTTCAGGAAACCAGTCTTTCTCTCTGCAATTTTGAACCTAAGTTTAATAATCAAGGAAATTGATCTGAGTTGTTTTGACTTTGTTTTTCAATTCTATTCAGATTTATTTTCAGGTCTGAGAAAGAGGTACAAAAATATGAATTTGAGCTGACATAAACAGTCACTGAAATTCTTTCACAATGGTTTCTAAGTTTTTAACACAGTAAATTATGTATCAAAAGTTCCTAATTCTTGTGCATTTGTTTGATTGATTACAGCCCCTATGTCAGGAAGAAGTCTGGCATGCTGGAACACTCTGGAACACTCTGTAATTAAAAATCCAGTAACTGTCATTTCATTTCATTTCATAATTTAGTAATACCTTACCTGTTCATACTGGATAGGCTAGTGATGCAATTCTATTTTATGTGGGGGGGAAATGTGATAGCTAAAATTGGCAACAGTGAAAATATAGGGTGGAAAACATTTAGCAAAATGGATTCCCCATAAAAGTGAGTAAACAAAAAATGGTAATTTCAAACAAAACATTCATTGTCTGTATTTACATAGCATACTCACCATAGTTAATTTAATCATGGTTTACTCAACCCATTTTTCTGGTTTTCTTGCCCACTCAGTTATGAATTAATAACATGGATTGCCTTAATATAACACACTAAACTGACATATGGTTGAGTCATTTCTGATTCAAGTATGTCCTGAAAACATTATATAAGGAACCAGAGTAAATAGGGCAGGGGAGATATTTCTGAATTTCCCTCATTTTAGTTGACTTATGATCTGAGTCATTTTTAAAACCACATATGAAACCGCATATCATAAGTGAAATAAGTCCATTCTTCCCTCTCTGCAGAAATTTAAGCACTGGAGCCAAGAGAATCTTACAATGGGCAGAAGAACCAAATGTCTGGAGCGGAAAATAAATAGCGCAATAAAGTCTAATGAATAGTGTGATGGTACTTGCTGGAACTATAGCCTCACTGTCATGTTCCTGCCCTGGATTTGACACATACTATATGCGCATGCATGTACGTGCATGCAGATCTGTAATAAATACATGCTTGGAAGCATTATTTTCCCCTTCCTCTCTCTCCAGTGTTTGGGGGAAGCAGGCACCCCCAGGGCCCCAACTCCAATTTGCAATTCCCTGAGCAGGCAGCAAAACCCAGCAGCAACTACAAAGCCCCCACCCCCACCCCCTTCCCATCCCTTGTCTTGCGCTGATCTAATCTTGGTCCGAGGGCATTTGCAGCAAGGACAATTTCTGCCTCATGTGCCTGTCTCCCTTTTCTTTATCTATTATGCTGATTATAACGGCAAAATCTAATACAAGCCTCTAACACTTTTCCAGTGAAATCAGTTTTTCAGCCCATCAAATCTATGGCATATAATGTCAGTTTTCCATACCCAAGCTTTGTCTAGCACCAGTTAATAATACTGTTGCATTGTTAAGACATCTGTAAGAAGAAAAGCGACCCTTGTTGCTCTTGCTTAAAAATGGGGGTTAAAGAATACAGTAAAGAGGATGCTGTATCTTCCAATACAAGAGGAAATGCTTCTAAATTTCTGATGACTGCAGATCTTAAAAGGGGAAATTGTTTTCATTTAAAAAAAAAAACACACAGGGCAAAATTGGGCAACTGGAAAAACTGTGTGTTAATTTAAATAGACCTGACTAGAGGAGCTATATTTTAAGCTGTGCTACCAAAGAAAGGCCAAATGTAGAAGTGACAAAAAAACTTTTACAAAAACACTTCAAATTTTTGAATCCAGGAAGGTATTTTTGAACTCCAGAAAGGGTGTGCCCATTAACAAAATACAACGGCAATTCGAGGATTATGCATAACCTGTGTCTACATTCTTATTTATTTCAGGGTGTGTGGGGGAGGGAAGGACAAGTAAGGCACAGGAGGAGGCTGTCATGTGCCCAAGAGCACAATGCAGTATCAAGAGCAAATGAAAGCAGAACATAGCACGATTACAAGCAGCCCAAGGCCAGGCTGGGCCTTGAAACTCCTCTGCACAAACAGAGGAGACTTTAAGGCATGAGCTTAGCCAGAGAGTATAGGGAAAGGCCTCAAAATTAGGCCACATAACATAAAATTGACTGACGACAGCTGGCTGTATGAATCCCAGGAAGCCATAATGATATCTGTTTGGTTCTGACTAGCATAGTTTGTGAAAAGTGGAGTCTAATGTGGATGTGGTCTATTTATTATTTATCTTGTCCTTTTATTGCATAGTAATAAAATCAATTCATCTATATTAAAATATATATGACTCCCTAATGCATGTGGACTGGGATCTTGTAAACTCTTTAACAAACAAAGAAGAATACCAACTATGATATTCTGATGTGTGAAAAGATGTTTCTGGGTTGGCCCAACTAAAAACAAACAAACAAGCTCCATCTCCCCATATCTTATTTCCTATTTTTGCATGGTTTACAAAGCTGTTTTTTCCAACAACCAATTACCACAAAAGCCTGAAAGGAAGCAGACAGCAACAATTCCGAAGCCTGCTTGGTTAGATTTTCTCTTTCATTGCCAAACCATTGACACTATTTGTCCTCAATCTTTTGTTTCATTTGTTTGAAATAAGCTTGACATTTTTATTTACAACTAGACAACCATTGGGTCAGTGTTTCAGATAACTACCTTACCTAAGCAGCAAAACAGAATGACCATGGGCAAAAAAGTAACGCAAATGGGTGTGACTTCTGACTTCCTGCTGGCTTCCCCATTGAAGTTCCTTGTGTAAAGATGGCAAGGAGAATCAGAAATTTCCTTCCCTCCTTCTCCTTCTCCTTCTCCTTCTCCTTCTCCTTCTCCCCTCCCCTTCCTTCCTTCCTTCCTTCCTCCCTCCCTCCCTCCCTTCCCACATGGGAGCATCACAGGATGCATGAAATGCAGGTGTAGTGTAAGGTCTGCAAAGGTCATGTAGGATGCATGGGGGCACTGCAGGTCAAGAAGGATGCATGGGGGCACTGCAGGTCAAGAAGGATGCATGGGAGTCATGGGTGTGTGAGAGAGATACTGTGCATGTTGGGATGATCACATGAGTGTTGGCATGGGCAAGAAGGATGCTTGGGGGTGTTTGGGAGTGTGTGAGAGGTGCTGTACAAGTCGGGGATGGCACATGGGGTGGTGTGCCAGTCAGGAAAGGAGCATGTCCAAAAGATCAATGCAGGTCAAAAAAGGCAAATGAGGGCCAAAGTTCAGGGACAAAAGAGGTGCCACATGGGTCAGGGAAGATGTGTGGAGGTGATGTGGGATGAGAAGGGTGTATAGGGGTGCTCAAGAGGTGCCACATAGATCAGAGAAAGCATTGGGAGGTGGCATGGTTAAGGCAGTTGTGTGGAAGTACAAAAAGAGGTGCAGCAGATACAATGGGTATGTGTGAAAGGTGCCCAGCAAATATGTCTAGTGCACAAGTTGCAAGGTTGAATTTATATCTCAAACAGTATGGTCCTAAGAATTCAAACAATTATAATTGTTTTTTGAAATCGGGAAGGAAAAGCGCCAGCTAAAAGGTGTTTAAATTGGTTTAAATGGTTCTCAACCTTTAAACAAGGCATTTTATATAATAGTTAAACAATTCATATTCTTTTAAAAAGTTAATGGTCAATGACATTTGAGCAAGGCTGAACCCAGATTGGAACTTGGGATTCAGAAATACAAAGTCCATACATAATTGGATTTAAGTAGGGTTACCAAACCTGCACACCAAAAATCCAGGCAGCCACTAGATGAGAGCAGACACAGAGAAATAAGTCATGATTGCCACCTAGGACTCATATAGTTGTTAACAGTTCAGACTTGGTGGTCCAAGGATAGGTAGGATAGCCCTAAGCCATAATATAATGTTTTGGTTGTGAATTAATGTGATTGACTAGTTTATGAGTCTACATTTTGTGTGGTGTGGTTACTTAGAATTCAGTGCAGAGTGAACCACACAATTGTGTTAATTCAGTAAAATTTAGTAAAATAAGCATGTTTTATGCAGATAGGAGGAATCTAGCCAAACTAATAGGGCTACTTTATACCCTTTCCCCTCTTTCATTCAATCATGTACTTTACTATTTTCAGAGACTGCCTGGACAAGTCCTTGCAGTTTTCTTAGCAAGGTTTTTCAGAAGTGGTTTGACATTGCCTCTCTCTAGGGCTGAGAGAGAAAGACTAGCTGAATGTCACCCAACTGGCTTTGTGTCTAAATGGGACTAAAACTCACAATCTTCTGATTTCTAACCTGATGCATTAACAATTACACCAAATAGCTCTCAGTTTATATAGCTTAGTGTTATGCAAACTCAGTGGGATTTTTTTAGTGACCCCAGCCATACAATGACCCAAGTATTTAGGATTTAAATGGCTGATGAACATGTGAAAAATTACTCATTTGTGTTTCCTCTGCTGTAATAAATAACTTTAATTAAAGCTTACCAACCTTATCTGAACGACATCATAAATGTTTAGCTTTTCTACTTGAGAGCTAGCTGGGTGTATTTACACGAGACTTTTATCACAGTTAACCAAACCAAGGGTTACTCAGTGAATCCAATTTTCTGCATTTGTATGTTACATAAACCATGCACTAATCAAAGAGGCTGAGCTAACACAATACAATGCTAAAATACAGTTATCTGTGGGTAAATATATCATGCCAGCACAGTCATCTGGTTCTAAACTCAAACATCCAGGGAAGCCTAAAGACAAACTGAGGGATGTTATATTTTCAAGACTAGATTATTCATCTTTGGCTTTACTCTTGTCTTGAAGAAAATTATGTCTTATAGAATAAGGCTTCTGACTTGGACCCTAGAATTACTTCTGACAAATCCCTTTGTCTGCACTGCTCGGTCTTTTGCAGGATGCACTGAAGTTGTTGAAGTTGTTGATTGAGTGGTCATTTCCTCTGGAACTTCAGACTCTAAGGTTACAGAAAATGAAACTTCAGACTTTATGGTCTGTTGTGTTAACAGACCTAACAAGTACTTTCTCATATGAGTTAGGCCAGGATGCAACTAATTTGCTTTTTTAAAAAAACTGAATTCCATCTAGATTCCTTTAAAAAAAAATCAAATCCAGAGTTCTTAAAATGACTGGGAATCTGGAATGTTTTAATTTGGCAACAAGAAGAATACAGAACCTGTGCTAATTCTTTTCCCCAGAGGCCATTCCAGGTGGTTTGTCAAAATGTGATTCATCTATTGTTCTCTGAGAAGATCTTCTGGTTTATAAAATCCATCTACATTAATTCATAATAATTATACTTTATATTGTTATTACTGTATATCTTTTTAGAATGGGATTTAATGCTGTTGGGAGATGTTGCTTTGAATCTACACATGCTAGCTAAAAAAAAAAATAGAATGCTACTTGCCCCTTTCACCTCACCATATTTAATGCAAATTATTCAACATTATTAGAAAAAATAATAATGAAACTTTCAAAAGCACATAATTTCAACCCCAGCATNGCCATTGCCTCTTACTTTCTCTTCCCAAAAGTAAGGATTTTGTAGGGTAGACTGGACCATAGCTTCCCTATTATTCTCATGGTCCATCTGCAACATTTGGTCAAATGTCCAGTTGCACAACTGTCCCATGAGGTCTCTGCCTTCTCTTTAGGTATATCCATTCCCCAATGAAGCCCATTATTTTATCTGATACCACATGTATTGTGGGCTAGCAGGCATTGGAGAGCCATCATTTGTTATTTAATTATCATTGTAACTCATGGTTGCTTTCTTCTCAGGAAATTCCTCTACAACAGCTGAGAATACATCTAAGCCCAGCTACAAGGCAGTTCTAGGATCAAAGCAGGTCATGGTAATATGACAGGAGATGTGAGAATACAAATAGCATTTCTAGGACAAGATTGGCCTGTAATTTTTTAAGCTTACTCCATGTCTGAAGAGTCAGGTTACAAAGGTCATTGCTGTGTCTGTTCTTCTGTCAGATCTAGTTGCTTTCTTAGTAACAGCCATGCTTGTTCTTGAGGGAACTAGAGCTAGTACAGTTATCTGTATATCTCTCAAAGGAGAGCTGGACCAAAAGTCTGAGAAACCAGCAGAGCCTGATAGGATGTGTTCTTCTTTGGTTGCAAGGCAATACATATTACAGTACAAATGTATTGTACCGTATATTTTCATAGCTAAGGTTGTGTGCTGTCTGCTAAAGAATTCACCAGCTGAAATCTTATCTCAGTTACAAATTAAGTCATCCATGAGAATTTACTATTTTTTCAGCTTCAGCTCCACATCAGTAATATAATAATTATAATACAGGGCTGCTCTGTGAATTACTAAAAACTGTCAATGATACAGAAGATTCATGATTAGAACTTACCAGAAATGGGAGTGATGTGACAATCTTCTCAATCTTATTCTTCGGGTAATTGTGAAGCATTTTACACATGCCAATTTCAATACCAAAAGGAGTTTTTGCTATTTTCTCTCCTTATTCCATTTGATGTACTGATCATGATAGCTTCTAGCTCTCTATCCCTTGATTTGCATTAAGTGCTAAGAAGCCTTGTGTCTAATTTCAAGTCCAAAGAACTGAATCTAGCTTTTCTGTGTTATGCCAAGATGTGACAAATGATCATGAATCATTGCAATAAAATATGATTTTTCTACTAGAGTTCAACAGGAATAAGAAAGGAGAGTGACTAGAGAAGCATAGGGATGTGTGTTTTGTTATGAAAGATTTAAAAAAAGATGTTAAAATGTCTCCTAAATGGCAGTTGGTTGCAAAGGGTATACCTGGGTGACTGCCCATATTCAAGTACCTGCTGAGTAAGCAGAGACTGTAGGATGAAGATAAGACAACCAAGGAACAAGCAAGTATTAAGTAGATATACAGCAAGAGCAAACAAAAGTTTGTCAGAAGAATTCTTAAGAAACTTTTCTTTCTAAACGAACAGGAAGATGGTTAGCCTGAGGATGGAATATGAAGAAATAAAAACTTTCTACCAATGAAACGCTAATGGACAAAGGAAAGATGAATGAACTGAAGATTGCTATTGTGACCTACATTTTTGTGTTATATTGTGTTCTTGCTTGCAATAAAGTTTGCACCTATGTACAACAAGTGTAAGTTTTGGCGACTCTTAAAAAGGATTGGAACAGCATGCAATGATTGGAACAACAGCAATGATTCATAATGGTTGATTCTAACTTATTTATGTTTTATGTATATGGATACATTAAAATAGATTATTATGATTGTCAACTGCCTAGACTTGCAGTAAGATGGACAGCCAATAAATGTTATAAATCAATAAATGCAGCCATATTTCCCCTTCTGAAGAGAGGGAATGCCTATTTAATATGTCAAAGGAAGGACACACTACTGTATGGTAAAAGTAATTCTACAAAGAAAAGAATTAACAAATGAGTAACCCCAGTTGATAGTTATTATCAGAAGCAAGAGATATTCTGTACCACTGAAACTCGGGAATTTCATCACTAGAAGTGTTAAGCAAAGCAGCCATAATTCAGTTCATTTTTATTGAGTCCCATCATAGATCAGTCCATGGTGTCTCATCATGTTTAAATTTAATGTGTAAATGTTTAATTTACAGCATCCAGGAAGTACTCCAAGATTAGGTCACATACATTGGTCAAGGTGCCACATAAAGAATAAGAGGCTCTCAGAACCATTTCAGAGTATCAATTATTATACATACACGCATAAATCCATAAGTAACTGGTACTTCAAACCCAACTTTCATAAGTTCATCAACTATGTAGTAGTTGAAATTAATCCATGTATCGATATAATTATATGTCTTCTCTTTCATTGTACTTTTATTATTTTTAACTGTATTGTATTTTACTGAAATTATAGTACTTTCATTAAGATCACTTGTGATATCCCTCCAAAATGTTTTATTTTTTACCACCAGCTACATGCAAATATACCACTGCATTCATACCTTTTTTTTCATGTACTATATTCACTGGAATACATTTTGTTCCACATTTTCTCCGGGATAAAATTGAAAAGCTTCTTAAAACAACATCAACACTTCTTCAAATCAACATCTAACCAGTTTTATTTTATTTTCTGTTTTTAGTCATTATATATGTATGTGTTTATATGTACAATATTCTGTATATGATATATAATATTCCTTAGTTCAGGAATGTATTTGCAGAAATTTACCTTTATCTGATTTAAATGTTTTAAAAGATTTAGTTCAGATTCTTAAATGATATTGTAGGTGAACTATGGAACTACATATCTTCTGAAACATATAACTGTTGGAGTATTTTACATTCACAGACATAAATACATAAATAATAATTATCTGCATATTGGATATGTATCAATTATTTAGCAGCCTTAAATAACTCACTCTTCTATAATCCCCACCGAAGTGAATTTGAAGCTCTACAATTTTGATTTTACTTGGCTGAAATCCTATAAAGCTTTAACTTTCATGTCAAAACTTCCTCACTAGGCAGCTAACCCTTTATCATCTCCTAACTAACTTCAAAAGTTAGCTTCTAACTTTCTACCCTTTGTTCAATGTTCTTAGGGGCTGGGAGCCCTTGTGTCTAATTTCAAGTCCAAATCCTCAGCATTGTAGGCAAAAGTAACAAAGCCTCTACCTGTCCTTTCAGGGTTAATATTAGATCTTGGCTTCTTTGCATTTTAAATATCTGACTACTCTTTGTTGCTCTTTTGAGCAAAATGAGAAGCCTGGCTGGGCTCTGATAGTAAACCAATGCCAGCCTTCACGAAAGAAATCGGCTCTGTGTCTTCAAGGAGAAAGAAAAAGTAATTGCTCAACAAGATATAGGATGGTGGATCCTTAAAATGCAGTAAGAGTCCAGGTGCACCTTTCAAGGAGCCAAACTTATAGTGCCTAGTGACTCATTTCTATAAAAACCAAAATAACATGTGTTATTGGCTTGTGAAATATGTGGTCTATAAAGATAAGAAGGTCAAGAAATGTGACAGAACAATTACTAAGTTGTATTAAATCCACTGGCATTTATCATTGAGTTGTTGGGTAATTTTGGACTCTTCAAAACTCTATGTTCATCTTGAACATAGGACTGTTTATCAGTAACTGTTTCTTTGACTTTTTCAGCTCACATTTTGACATCTATCTAGCTGCCTTGTTTTCTTTCAGCCTGATAATTAGTTCTTGAAAAGATTCTAAAACAGATCATATATATAAATCTGTATGCACAATGGATTTGTATTTGTTTAATGTTTCATCTCATTTCTGAATAGGTTTCTTTAGCACATTATGAGAAAGTTGGGCTAGTTCGATCTAGGTGGTTAAGGCACCAGGCTAGAAATCAGACTAGAAAGAAGTCAGTTCTGCCTTCGCCATGAAAGCCAGCTAGGTAACCTTGGGCCATTCTCTCCGCCCAACTCATCTCACAGGGTTATTGTTTGCAGGAAAATAGGAGGAAAATAACCACAAGAAATTGGTTATATTGATAGAAGGTTCTATGATGGTTCTCCTCAATTATGAATTATTTTTAACATCAGAATCACTTCTAACATGTTTATCCTTAACATTCATGGTTATACTTTATGCAAAACCTGTGCTTCACATCCTGCTATGTTTATACGTAACCCCCCCCCCAATTTTTCAATGCATCTGTTGGTAAACAAATGCATGTCATTACATAAATCAGTTTTTATGGATAGTATTGACTATTGTCATGGTTGAAGTAAATGACATTAAAGACAAACAAGGCTCAAAAAATGAAGGGTAAAGAAAAAGAAGGCTCAAAAATATAAAATTAAAGCATTGAGATTACACTTGCTTGTAAGATCTGAAAAGTGCTTGTGATACTTGTAGAAGCAAGGGCATACTTTCCAGTCAATTTTATTAGCAAATATTTACTGTGCAAATTACATTTTTAAACCATGAACAGAAAAATCTCATGTAGGAGCAAATAATTGCTGCTGAGTTTCCAAGAACATTGTAGTTTCTACTGATGGAAATTGATGGCTCAAAGGAACAACTGTGATACAATACATTGCCTCTGAAGCAACGGCTTGGAATTTACTTTTCAGTGAAGTGAATTTCATTACATGACTGAAGCTTTTTAATTTGAAGTATGTATTGTCTTAATACTCTAAATCCTAGTATATAGGTTCCCTGAATAAAAAAATTGCTGGAACAAGTGAGACTATTATGGTCTACTATTAATCAATGTCATTATAATAGCTTAGCGGCAAAAGCAAATACTTCCAAATACATGAAAATAAATCAAGGTTGCTATCTCCTTTCCTCTGTTGATATATCTTTTTTTGTCTTTAACAATGCCACAAATGTAGAAAATATATCAAGAACCACGATTCTAATCACCATAGTAACATGAAAGAAAATGGTATCCAGCTATTGCTCACTACCACGACACTTTTTTCACAGGAAATGTTGAGGATCATATACAGGATCTTTCTGGTGTGGGTATAGTAGATGGCCACAATACAAACTGACTTGACTTTTTTTTTACTATCTACCATCTATCATGAAGCTATTGCCTTCCATAATAGAACCTTCTCTTGTTGTCTAGCATTCTAATTTCAGTTGCAAATAATAGAGATAAAAATTAAAATTAATTACTTGTGAGGAAGAGTGGACTACAGGTAGTCCTCAGCTTACGACCATAATTGAGACCAAAATTTATGCTGCTAAATGAGACAATTTTTAAGTGAATTTTGTTCCATGAAACAATCTTTCTTTCCAAGTTGTTAAGTGAATCACTACAATTGTTAAGTTAGTAACATGGTTGTTAAATGAATCTGGATTCTCCATTGACTTTACTTGTCAGAAGGTTGCAAAAGGTGATCACATGACCTTAGGATACTGCAACTGTCATAAATATGAGTCAGTTGCCAAGTGTATGAATTTTGATCACTTGACTATGAGGATTCTACAACGGTCATAAGTGTGAAAATGGTGTTAGCTCACTTTTTTCAGTGCCATCTTCAAACTGTCACTAAAAGAACTGTTATAAAAATTTTAGATAAGTAGTATCTTAAGAAAGTTAACATCATAATAAAGGCAGGATATACAAATGTACATACATACATGCATAAATCCATAAGCAACTGGTACTTCAAACCCAACTTTCATAAGTTCATCAACTATGAAGTAGTTGAAATTAATCCATGTACCAATATAATTATATGTCTTCTCTTTCATTGCACTTTTATTATTTCTAACTGTATTGTATTTTACTGAAATTATAGNAGCTACATGCAAATATACCACTGCATTCATGCCTCTTTTTTCATGTACTATATTCACTGGAATACATTCACTGGAATACATTTTGTTTCACATTTTCCCTGGGATAAAATTTTACATTCACAGACATAAATACATAAATAATAATTATCTGCATATTGGATATGGAAAAAATATGCACATATGCAAAAAATATTAATTTATGATTATTTATTTAGGTATACGTCTAACTAAACATAATTAGAATTGATTTCAAGGAAACCAGCTCAGGATTTTGCTGTCATGTTATAACTTAGGACTATGTTTCATGTAGGAAATACCCTTATAACAGGGAGAGGACAGATTTCTTTAGAAAACAGAGATCAGGTGTTGGTGGAAAGTGGATAGTTTGGGGAGGAGAATGAAAACTGGCTGGAGAAAGTGAGCATATAATATACCCTAGTGAACCTTCCTTAGATGATTATAACAGTTGGTCCTCCTAGGCTTAAATCCTGCTCCCAAAATCCCACTCCCAAAATCCCACTCCCCAAAACCCCTACTGTCTCACAGTGAAAACAATAGTAAGTTCAGCTGGATGAATGAAATGCTCTCTTGCAATTTAAGGCAAACTCCTGAGAAGCTTTAAGAAGTCAGCCATTTTAGATGTTGTTAGCCTTTCAAGGTAATCCAGATAAGAAGCACCATAATGAATACTGTATCTGTTGCAAGGTTATATCGACAGAATCTTGCAAGTCTGAAAGTGTTACTCCCCTTCTCTCAGGGGTGGGATTCAAATTTTTTAACAACCGGTTCTGTGGGCGTGGCTTAGTGGGTGGGCATGGCTTGGTGCTCATGTGACTGGGTGGACATGGCTTGGGGG
>AZIM01001259.1:126764-141259 GCA_000516915.1 Ophiophagus hannah | reverse complement strand
ATCAAATAAATAAATAAATAAAATAAAGATATAAAA
Source organism: Ophiophagus hannah (assembly GCA_000516915.1). Lineage (NCBI taxonomy): Eukaryota > Metazoa > Chordata > Lepidosauria > Squamata > Elapidae > Ophiophagus > Ophiophagus hannah. The sequence continues at coordinate 141,223 of AZIM01001259.1, read as the reverse complement.
ACTGGTGGTTCCATTAGGATTTGAATCAGTGTGGATGGTGTGGAGGAATGTGAAATATCCGACAGGTTTTTTTTAAAATTTCATTTATTTAACTCCATCCTTTAAAACCCTTGTGAGGAGAGGAATAAAAACAGGGAGCAGCTCAGATACTGTGAATTGAGTGGCCCTATTTTTTTCCCTTGAGAAGCCTGAAGAAAAAAACAGCTCTCTGAGCCTCACTCTCCATGATGAGCGAATTCAAGTGTCACTCCTCCTCTTATGCAGAATACAGCCTTGCATGTGTGTGTTCACATTTTCACCCCTCTGTTCACTCACTTCAAAATCTTTCTTTTCTTTTNTTTCTTTTCTTTTCTCAAGCAGGGTCAACTACTCAAGGTAGTTCAAACAAGAAGCATACCCACAAGTACTAGCCTTAACTGTATTGCAAGGTTATATTAACAGAAGCTTGCAAATCTGAAAGTGCATCCTTTGTTTGCCCCCTTGCCTTTACAGTCTAAGAAACTAGGGAGGGTCCCTTCTGAAGTGTTTGCCATGTTCCCATTCCCTTTGCAGATTCAGCTGCCATTTACCTAGTCTGCTACTCTTCCTACTGTCTCTCAAGATCATTCCCACATACCATTACAAGCAGGAAGGAGAAGAAAGTAGTCAGCAAGCATCGGGGAAGTTACCAGGACCGCTAAGTGTGCCAATTCCACAAGATGGTACAATCTCTACTCACTCCATTTCTACATGATCCGACTGATGAGGGGAGACAAAGGAGATGCGGCATGGTGCTATTGAGGAAGCAGCTGAATCAGCACTACTGCAGGAGAGGATAGCTAATGGCACTAGTAATAACTGTAACTCCTTTTCTCTCTTTCTTATGAATTGCTTTCCACTAAAGCCCAAGTTAAGACTTCTGTGTCACTGCAAGTCAGGAAATATATAGGTCTGTCATTTGGAGACAGTTACATAGCTGCTGCATTTATATTTCTGTGAATGTTAATGTTCTCCCTAGGGGGTGCTCAAACAACAAAGCACAGAAAACACAGTCAGACCAAACCATTCGGCCTTCAGGACATGCATCTCCACACAACACATGGTTGAGATTTGGGAGGTGTGCGCGTCAGCCCATCTGCAACCATCCGCAACCTATGCTTACCCCTTTGCAGTATAGGGCATGTGTCAATGCCTACACACAGTTGTGGACAAGTCTAAAGGCTTAAGGCTCCTACCAGTGCCACCATCAACCAGATTTGTTGGAGATGTGGCAAGGGGAGTCAAGTGCCCCTGCAGACCCCAAAGCTCCCGATTCCCAATTGTTTTGAAATTTGACATCCTCTAAGGAAATATCCTGCCCTCAGGATAATTTAGTAATTGTACAAATTGTGGCTAAGATGCTAACCTTACCTCATGATTTAAGGCTAGTATGCTATGTATTAATAGACCACAAAAATCCGCACATCATAGTAAAAATGATAGTTGAGTGACATTTGACACAGGAAGAGCTTGCAAAGCATTCTTCTCACATTTACCATATCAGAAAATTTTCAAGAAAGAATGCTGAACAGACCTGATTAAAAACAGTTTTACAATTATGCAATATGTCCTGTCTGCTGTTTAAGCAAGAAATTGGGATGAGCAAAGAAGGAATAGTTATCAGACTTTCTCACTGAAGAGGGAATGCAACAAACAGTTTCAGTTTCAGCCTAGCCTTCCATTAGGAATATGACCCAAACTGTGCAAGGAAACCCCAATATAGTACAAGAAAGATATAAGCAAGATAAAATAGAATTTCTTCCAGATCATTTCTTTATTACAACAGCATACAGATTTGCCGAGTTATATTCAATTGTGTGTTTATGACGAATGATTTATAAGTAACTTTCTTATACATTTTATGACTAATGATTATTCTGCCTTATAAATTTAAGAAAGTGCAAAGGGTTGCTTACAATTTCCCAGGGCACATAATTCCACAGTATTTTCCATAATGAATCAACAATACCCAGAGAAGAAGCTTAGAGGGAAAAATCCCTAGTATAATATATGCCTACATTTTGACTCGGAGCTGAATGCCTGACCAGCTGAATGACCTGTCCTTGATTTATCCTAGAAAAGAATTGTTATTAAGTTATTTGATTGAATACAAAGTGACACTGTCCCAAAACATGAAACCATTACAATAATAATTCTACTGCTGAACTTTCTCCATCCTGCTTCCCAGAACCTACTATTAGCACAATTCTTATGTATTGATAGATTTTTTTTTCACTAGATGAGAGAACTCTACTGGGTAGAAAGAGAAATTGGAATCAGTGGAAAATATTACTCATACAGAGTGATCCTGCTCCTAGCAGATCTGTAATATTATACCAGCAACAAAGGAAGTATGCGGTTTTACAAAGTGCCATGCCTCACCTGATTTCAGTTTTTTTAGGGGGATGGAAGAATACTAGGTATATTTGCTACCGTGAATTATTTACAAAACTAATAAAGTGGGATAAACCAAAACCAGAAAAATTATCTATTCTACCTTTCTGCAGGAGTTCAGACCAGTTTACATGGGGATTTCCCAAAGTAAAAAGGGTGGCCCAAAGTCACATAACAAGCTCCTATTATGAGCATGGATCTGAACCTCTGTTTCCCTAGCCTAAGGCAACTTCAAAAGCCAGGTTCCACACTGGCTTTTTGGAGAAGAATTTTAAAAAGAACAATTTTAAGAAGTCATCAAACGGTTTCAAATGTGAAACAAGTTGATATTAAGTCTGAAACAATATTTTCTATGCACTATTTACCATTGCCATCATCTGTGAATCTAGTGTCAGCACTCCCAAACTGCTGCCCCTTCTTTTACAAGGACTGTAACTGCATTCTCCATAATCTGGACATCAGTCCCAGAACTATTTCCTATTGATTGACAACACTTCTGCACCAAAATGTAATCATAGATCTTTTTCTGTGGTGGTGATGGTAGTAGTTTTNCCATAGTCTGTTCAAACATGGTCATGGCATTCATCTAATACACTAAGCCAAACAAAGCACATTATGGCTTGGTACAACTGGAAAACAGTTGATTCCAGTTGAAATCAACTGTACTGCCAACTGTACTGTTGTTTTCTAGTTGAAGTTCTGTCCTGCCAATCATTTACATAATACCATGCAGCAACCCTGTCCTGAGCACTTAGAGCTCTTATTAATCTATACCCCAAGGCAACTCGTAGAAACTTTGACAGCAGTGACTTCTTTACAAAGATAAAATCATTTGCAACTGTTCTGACTTAGATGTCAAAGAACTTGAAGATTTGATTCAGGCCATTTACTTGTCTCTTTGCAATTTTTTGCATGGATTAATTTCCCATATACCACAAGTTTATCTGCTGGTGATGACATGCTTGGACGATGCAGTTTGTCTGAATTAGTCTAGATCTTATATTTCATTCTGTTAATAGCTGGATTAGCTCATGCTAAGGTAAAATATGCCTGGCTAGTTTGCGGTTCATGGGAACTCAGCCAATATACTTATTGTGGGGTTTGTTTCAATTTATTGAGTGGAGTTATACAATCAAGTGAACTTAATAATTCATGGTTCAGATAGCCATGAATTAGAGTGTTTTGTAAATACAGTCAGTGTAATTAGGCAGAGAAGGTTAAAAATGATTTTTCCTCTAACAATCACTTCTGAAGTTGGTGCAACAGTGCACCAACATTGATATAAGGGCTGAAGCAGGTGAAGTGAAACCAGTGGTTCCCAGGCTAGAAAGAACTGTTATGTAAACACATCATGATTGCTCAAGACCACTAAGTGACTCACCAAGTACAGGTTAACACAGCAAGGCAAGATAAAAATGAAATTTTTGCTCTGCGATGGCAATCAGTTTGTCTAAAGTATGCTATGCATAATAGTCTGATTCTTACTAGTCTTTTGCCATATCAAGTTTAGCACTGAACAAAGGGCTAATTCATGGGAAGTTGATTTACTGTTGATTCCTGGTGTGAAGCTTGACAATGAGGCTTCATTAAATAAGAATTTAATATGATAGGATTTACTGAATGACGATTTCTCTCCTGTTCCTGCCGTTTTCAGTCCTCAACCATGAAATTTTTGTAGCCATACAAATAAATCATTTTAGAATTATACTAACATATCCACAGAAGTATATCAACATAAAAGGGCTGATATATTTTCACCCACGTAAGCTAGCTAGAGTACCTTAGACTAAAAAAATTGTGCCCTAAATTTTCTTCATGCTCTTCTTTTGCTGCTAGGGAAGATTTTGATTGCTTTGCAAATACAAACACCCTCTCCTCTTTTGGATAAATGAATGGCTTTAATATAGAAAAAAATAAAAGATTTAGATGGCTTAATTGATCTTTTTATGCTACTTTAGAGGTTTTTTTACATTCAGACTATTTCAGAAGGATTATAAAAATGTTAATCCACTCAGAACATCTCTTGTGCTATGAGAGCTGTAAGGTCTTTAACATAAATTGTGCTCTATGTAACCAATAAATCCCCTTCTTCAGCTTTGTTTCCACCAAACCCACCTCCACACCCCCATCTATGTCAATACCTACAGTTTATTGGTTGGAAATTCAATGATGTCCAGTCCATCAAGAGAAAAGAAACTGAGAAAGGCTACAGTGTAACCTTCTTCCTTCTTCCCCAGTGTTTCACATAAATATGATTTACTGGTAGGTTTCCTTGCACAAATTAGGACTACACTAAGTGATGATAATCTTCAGATCAACTAGACATAAACACCTAGGTAGTCATGACTGATCTTGGAACAAGTTAAGCAAAATCAGGTATTACTCCTTGGATAGGAGATCACCAGGAAAGTTCCAGACTTGTAGGCTTGACTCAGAAGCCAGAATCCCCCCCCCACCCCAAGTTAATATCAAACCTCTTCACACTGTTGGCAAGAAAACTTCACTGAGCCAGCTTGGCCTAAAAGCTGTTTTTCCTTCTCAATCATATAAAAGCTAACTATGAGACCATAACTCTATACTATTCAAAGCAGACCATTAACCTTGTTAAATGGTTAAATCATGGCTGTCTATGGCTACTAGACATGATAGTTATTTATTACTCCCTTTACAAGAAGTACTTTGCCTCTCAATGACAATAGTTGAGAGAAATTAGCAGGAAAGTTATATTGTCCTTATGTAGTGCTTGTATGAGCAACTGAGAGGTTATTGCGGATTCAGGGTTGGTCCAATACACTGCTTGATCTGATTCAGTAAGCTCTGGTTATGAGAGTAGGAATGAGCAAAGTTTTTCTCCTGGCACTCATCTAATCACAGCTCAAACATGCTCTGCTAATTGTTTTTATAACATATTGCTGTCATTTTGTCTCATCCCTAGCCCACACTTAAAACAGCTTTAAATCATCTTTAGCTGTTCCACCTTTAAAGTATTCCCTCTTCTGAAACAGTTATTGTAGTGAACATGACCTGGAATGCTTCCTTGATGATACATCAGTGGTTGATCTACCCAACTACTTTGCCCACTTTAAGCTGCTGTGGGCACATGCCTTTCTCTTCAGTTCTTGGGCAGTATTTAAGTTAACTTAAGAAAACTGGGACAAAATCCAAAATTTCCTGAACTATTAGTTGCAGTTCATACTGGATCTTCCTTTTCATGCTTATTTATTTGTCCTAATAAGTGGAGATTAGGAGCATGTGTATGAGGCCACACTATTTTTGCAAAGTGTTGCCATAGATTTCTACATCAGAATATTCTTTTGTGAGTGAAAAATGGGCACAGCATACATGAAACAATTCATCCATCCATCCTCATATTGGAGAGAGACTGTCTGAGCCAGTGGGAGGAGTCAAACAGGGAATTAGTCTGGAATCCCTATGTGGGTATAAGAGGGCAAAATCTGAATGCTGTTCACATTTATCTAATCTAACACAGGCGTAAAGTATCAGTTTAAGAAGATTTCTATGCATTGTCTTGAGCAATAAAATAGCTAAGAATCTGTCAGAATATGATGATGTATGGAATATTTTAAGATTTCTGATCCTGGGACTAAATGCTCTTGAACTCCTATGGTCTAGGAACTTTCAAGTAGGTTGTTTTTGCCAAGCACAGTGGCTTGACATGCTGTAAGCATCCACATGTAAATATAAACTTGTTCTTTTTGTTTTCTCAACCCAGAGTTGTCACATGAGGCGCAAAGGACAAGGTTCAAATTATACTACTTCAGACACACTATGTGAAAACCCATCTCTCTGGAAAAAGCTCTAATGCTGGGAAAGGTGGAAGGAAAGATAAATGGACCACTAACAGCAGGTTACGTTTGCTATGTGTGCAGGTTAGAAGACATGAAAGGACATGTTAGTGTTCTTCATTGTCATGAAGAAACTTGATGGTATATAATTAATCAAATCAATTTTCATGTTCTCCAATCTATGTGATCAAAAAACGTGATGCCACACAAGGAAAATGTATGTGGGAGTCAGTGGATATACCTATCACAGAATGACATGTGTGTGCTTGTACATGCATTATATACATCATATAGTCATCAGAAAGAAATAAAACGAAAGGTCTGGTGTGCTAATTATCCATGTAAAAATCACTTTCTCGAATCAGCATATTAATAACATTATTTTAACAAAATGCAGCGTTCCCCCTCCCTTCAAGCGAGGTTTTCGGGCGAAGTAACCCTAGGATAAAGCAAAGGGGACCTTAAATAAGTCAACCCCTCTTTGCCTCAATGTTAGCCAAGGGCGCCGAGCGGACTATTTCCGGCCGCCCCCAAGTCGCTGCCGCAGGGCAGAAAAAGGGGGCGTCCCAACCCTAAGATCCCGTTTTGTTCGAAAATCCGCTACCTCTCAGGGCGTGCCGTGGGCGTTTCTGAGCGATGGCCCCGCCCCTTTCCATCTCCTCACACCCCTCTCGCTCCGTTTGTGTGGGATAGGAAAAAAGGCGGCGAGGAGGGGAAGTGGGCGTGGCCGATAAGCAGTGTTCGTTCTCCCCCCCCTTTGTTTTCGCCTTACGTCTGCTCTTCGGGAGGAAGGCGGTTCCTGGGGTGATGACGTCAGGTCCCTCAGTGTGGAAAGGCGGGCCCAGGCCAACGGAGGAGAGGAAAGATGGCGGCGGAGGTTGCCGCTGCTTCAGGAGCGCCAGAGGAGGCTGCGGGGCCGNAGGCTGCGGGGCCGCAGCGGGCAACGACGGCGGCAACCGCGCCAGGGCATTCCTGAAGGGGGAAGCGGGAAAGCGCGCTAGGGCCGGCACTGTGTGTAAAAAAAGGAGATTCAGGGGACGGGGCTCATGTGCGGCGGAGGTCGCAGGCGTCCGTCGCCCGCAGCTGAAGCGCCGACAAGAGACATCCCAGCCGGCTCCGGCTTCTTTTGAGCAGGCTCCGAGGCGCTCGAGCGAAGCTGAAAAGTAAAGCAGTGCCTCCAGCAGGCAAGGCTAAGAAGCCTAAGGGGGAGGCGGCGGCAGCAGCGGCAGCAGCAGCAGCAGCATGAAGTTCGCCGAGCACCTTTCCGCACACATCACTCCGGAGTGGCGGAAGCAATACATCCAGTATGAGGTACCTGAGCTCTTCGGGGGTGGAAAAAGAAGGGAAAATAAGAGAGCAGCCTTTGGAGGGAGAGGAGCGGGTAGCATCGGAGAGCCTAAAAGCTCTTTGGGTTTGCGTTTGGGGGGGTGAATTAAAGATGCGCGCTTGAGAGCGTTTGTATGTATGTGTGTGTATATGGGGGGGGGCGCTCACCTGCTGCAAAGAAAAAGGCTTGACGACGCGCCTCGAGCCGAAAAGAGTTGAATGAAAATACCAAGTCTTGCGATTTCGATGGGTGCGGGTGGGGTGGGGGGTCTGGTACCAAGGCTTTCAAGTAGGGTCTTCATTTGATGTAGTCGCTTGGAGCCGCCCCCCACACCGCGGTTGGGCGTAGCGGCATCGCAGATGCTTCGCTGATCTTCCAGCTCGGCCTGCCTGGTCTTTTTTTCCCCTGGTAGAATTCCATACTCTTTCCCTGCTCCAAGCTGCATTCTGCTTGTTCTCCTTTTTGGGCCCGTGGCTTCAGATCGCGTGCATTTTTACCCGCAAGCCTTGCTTGCAGGGATGGCCTTGCTTTCTTTAACTTGTCCCCATTTCAGCTTCCTTTTGCCACAGATTTCCTTGGGTATTTACCACAGATTTCCGGGGTATTTAATCAGGGTGGAAAGGAATAACATTCAGGGAGTGCGGGAGCTTTTGCTAAGCAGCCTTTCTTTTGTCGAAGGTCAGAAGACTCGTGTTTAGTGGTTCTTCTGTTGGGATATTGCTGTTCCCAAAGAAGACAGGGTGGGCGGGGAAGGCACCTGAAAGGCTGTCTGTGAACTGCTTTTGAAGGAAACTAGATGGCACTGTATCCCAGGGTTATTTAGTCTCCACTTTTGACACTTGGGGTTTTCTCCACTACCTACTAACAATTATCCTTAATTAGTCACTGAATTGGTATATGTTGATACAATTCTGAGAGTTAAAACTTTGCACTTTACTTTTTTTGGACTTGAAGTTATAGTCTCTTGAGCCTGGTCAATGGTGTTCTTGTGGGTGTGGTAATTCCTAGAAATACTTCTAGAACCAAGCTTTCATAACTCATAGTTTCAATTTTCCATATTTTGTGTGCGTGTGATGGATTGGGCATCAGGTTCAAGGCTTACATCAGTTGCTTTAGCCCAGTTTTTATTGCATTTTTGTTCATTATATTTGAAGCTTTCGAAGCTTTCAATAATTAAACATTTCACTTTATTTTATCTCTGTAATATTTTTTCTTACACAAGTAATCTGTGTAGGGTTTTTTGTTTGGGGGTTGAATCCTCTGTTTAGAGTTTTAGTGGGTTTTTTATTATGATTCTAATGATTCTAATAGGAAAAGGACTAATAGCGAGAAATTGGTTCTAGATGTGTTGGAGGGTTAAGGAATGAAATGGATCCCTTATAATGTATTATAGTATTTGAAAGTTTGTGGGTTCCTTTGAATTTTCATTTCTGTATACACATGACCTAAAAAGTGATTTATTCTTCACATAAATCTTAAAGTTAAAGAAAATCCAATTAAACAAAAACATTATACTTGTTTATTGAAGAAAATGACCCAAATCTACATATTTCTGTGTGGCAAAAGAATGTGAATCTTTGCTTTCAGTAACTGGTAAGCCACCCCTTTTCCAGTAATTGCAACTAAATGTTTCCAATAACTTAATTAGCTTGCAGATTGTGTTGGAGGATTTTTAACCCATTCCCCCTTAGAAAACAATTTCAACTTGGAGATGTTATGGGCTTCTTTGCATGAACTTCCCACTTTGGATCATTCCACAACATTTCTATAGGATTGCAGTCAGGACTTTGATTTGGCTATTTCAAACCATTAACTTCCTTCTCCTTTAATCATTCTTTCGTTGTATGACTTGGATATTTTGGATCATTGTCTTGCTGCATGGCTCACTTTCTCATGAACTTCAGTTCATAGACAGATACCCAAACATTTTCTTGTAGAGATGCTAGTACATTTCAGAATTCATAGCTCCATCAATGATGGCAAACTGTCCAGGTCCAGAGGCAGCAAAACAAATTCAAACTATGATACTGCCATCACCATGTTTCACAGAAGAGATAAGTTTAATGTTTTTCATTCAAGCCAATAGTTACATTTTGGTCTCATCCATCCACAAAAGCATTCTTCTAATAGCTTTCTGGCTTATCCACCTGGTCTTTTGCAAACTGTAGACAGGAGGCAATGTTCTTTTTGAAAAGTAGTAATTTTCTCCTTGCAACCCTGATATGCACACCATTTTTATTTATTTTTGTTCTCATGGTGGTTCCATGAACACTGAACATTCACTAATGCAAGAAAGTTCTTTAATTTCTTAGACATTATTCTGGGATTGTTTCACATCTCCCAGAATATCATGCACCTCTTTGCTGCTCAACCACTCCTGAGGAAAATAACAATAATATTGAATTGTCTCCATTCGTACACAATCTGCCTGAGAGTGGACTGGTGAAATCCAAATTCTTCGGAAATGGTTTTGTAACTATTTCTATTTGTCATGGCTTGAACAAAGTTTCTGTCCTGGGGAGCATGAACAACTGTTTTGGGGGGATCCTAAAAAATCTCCTTTGTTCAAGCCATGACACATTTCCACATACCTATGTTGTGATCATATGTTGATAATGAATACAGTTTTGCCAAGGAAGATCAATTTTGTTAGAGCCGATGAAATTTTCAACATTATACAGTCCAAAATGGATTTATATATTTGTCTAGAGAGAAAATATTTTATTGATCTGTCAGTTTCCATGCAAGAGCTGTCTTAAGATATCCCAGGTGAAGTATTAAAAAAAAACCTATCGGTGGTTCTGGAAAATTTTAATACTGCTTTTGGCATCCACAAGATAAATATGTGATCAGTCTAATGCATAATGCAGGCCTTGCTCTTAGCCTAGTATTTTAAATCAAGAAATATTAGTGTTCTTCATGAGCCTATTATGATCATAACATTTCCTAGCAACCTTTTTATTGACCATATACTCTTCAGCAGGGATAATTCATCCTGGACACTTAACAAATCCTAGAGATTTCTGGATGCTCTTTGATATTCCAGTTAAAGCCATGACTTAGGTAGAAAGATCCATAGGTCTGATAATTCCCAATTATTGCAGAACTGAATTCATGAAATAGATGGATTGTAATCTGAATTTTGATGGCACAAACTTCATAAAGCTATATCAAATACAAGCCAGAGCAGGTAGCTGTAGCTATGAAACAATCTGTCTCCTATGTCATTGAAATCTTAGATAGCTGTCCATGCTTTTCTCAGTCATTACACTGATCACCAGTGAATGTTAGTATGGTTTCTAATAAGTCAACTGAAAGAAGGTCAACTACCTGAAAAAATCAGTGGACAAATTATGGTCTAATTATATCTGGTTAGTTATAACTAATCAGCATATCTTTTGTCAAAAATATTGAACCTTCCCACTGCTCCATTTAAGCATATAACATATTTTGCTGGTGGTTATGCTTGTTATGCCATACTTTACCAAAGTTCAGTTAACTACTGTTAGCTCACTTTTTATGGGTTCACAAGATGCACTGAGTAATAATGAATTAGATGTGAATAGTACATTAAATTATAAATGTGGTTATTTTGTAGTTTATTGTATTGTGTGGACAGAGATATTCTGTCTTGGAGTGGAAAGCAGTCCCAATTAGATCCAGCTAATTAACAAAATGCATTGCAAAGCAATGTTTGAAACACTGCTTCACACTTGGCTGGAAATGGGTTCATATTCCAGAATGAAGTACAGCAAAAGGCTGTGAATAAAATGTAGGACAGACAAGGTTGGTTGATTGGTATAGGTGCCAAACAAGTAGAACAAAATTAAACTCTTAAGGTATATGAAATATAATAAAACTAATACAAGAATCCTGCTAAATATAAAACTAATACAAAAACTCTGCAAATCCAACAAAGAATCATATCAGACAGTATCACAAATCCACCTGACACAATGTCTGGAGAAAAGCCAGGTCTTTAAGAGTTTAGTACAAATTGGTAGGGTCAGGGTCAGTATGTATCCTTTGGGCTAACTCTCAGATACAGTGACAGGAAAGATATGGTTACTACATCCTATAGTATTGTTTAAAAGATGAAACTCAGAACATGTTTATCCCTATTGAATCTTACTGGATGGGCAAAACTGATCAATCACAGGTGATCTCTCAAATAATCCAACCTTATGGGTTAAAGACTTTAAAGGTGATAACTGCATCTTGAAGTATAGCTTCAAACAATCACTAATTAAAATATTGCACATAGTTCACTCATATTGAAACATGAAGATTTTGGCCTAGATTTAAAATTGTGGAACATTTCAATGTGATAATCTGAAGACAGTGTGTCTAGGTCTTACTGCATTGTGGTTTAATTGTGATTATTGTAGATACACTACTGTTTATTACTAAATTTGCCAGAAATGTACTATAGACTAGTTATTTATATAACAGTCATGGCTGAAAGTGGTCTGGTTAAGATTATTGCAGAGTTTGGATTTTACATTTTTTTTCTTGAATCTGATTAGACAAGAATGTATCTAAATCTTCATGATCTTGACAGTCCATATTGTGAAAGCAGGCTGTGAAAGAAGAGAAAGATGTTTTAAGTTTAATGAGAATCTGAGAAGGTTTCATTTGTAAGACTTAATTCTAGCTCATTAATATTTAAAAATTGGGGTCAAATATACAGGAAGTCCTTGCTTAACGACCATTCATTCAGCTACTGTTCAAACATGTAATGGTGCTGAATGAGTGGTAGTTATGACTAGTCCTTAGAGTTCCAGTTGTTTCAATGTCCCCGTTTTCACATGATTGAGATCTGGGTGCTTGGTGGTTAACTTGTGATTATGATGGTGGCAGCATCCCATAGTCACACTATTTCCATCTGCAACCTTTGCCAGCTTCCAACAGGCAAAATCAATGGGGAATCTGTAGGAAGTTGCAAATGGCAACCATGTAACATTCTTGCTGATTTTCTCAATCGTTTGCTTAATAACAGCACATAGGAGTGTCAATTGCCATCACTAAGTGACATGGTCACATGACATGCTGCATGACATGTCACTTAGTGACGGCAATTTCTGTCCCTATTGCCATCATTAACTACCTGTAATGGTGAATGCTTTCATCAGCATTACCAGTGGTGATGGTGGGAGATCATTCCTTTTCTCTTTCATCTTCAGTCTGCCTCAGAGGATCTTTAGTCCTTCAGAATTTTGAAGGAACATGGAAGATAGCAAGGGAAAAAAAGAAGATGATGATATCATGTCATCAGATATCTGCAAGTTCAATCTTGTATTCAACATATGTCAGATTACAAACTGAATTTTAAATATCAGAGTGTTTTAATTGGTTTTGTAGTTTATCAAGTTTTAGGTATACTGTAGAACTAATGCATGGTATAACTTTTTTTTAAAAAAAGACAACCACATTGGTTATATGGAAAACAGATTATGTCTAGTCTTGAAGTTAAGTTTACATGTACAATTTGTACAGAAACAAAGATAGATTATTTGAAGTGTTGGTTACATTGGCAGTGTCCTTTTCTGAAGGACACAGAATTGACAAGAGCTATTCAAACTGAAGTATGGAAACAAAATCCTTTCCACCCTTAATAAAAGCAGCCCTGCCCTGCCTATAGCAATTAACTCAGTGAAAAATACTTCCATTGGCACAAATAGAAGTTTCAAGTCCTGGAAATAGATTTGAGGCTGAGCCCCAATCTGTCCTTGCCTAGTAACTTCTATATCTTTAAAATGAACATGTTTTGAGCCTTTAGTAAAACTGTGATGCCTTGTGGTGCAAATATACTGCTTGTTGAAACATAGTATAAATTAATATTGCAAGGCACTGAGTTAATAATGGTAAAGAAAAATGATGATACCAATTTTACTCTGCTCTCTTTTCTTGATGTAACTTAATTAACCAAATAATAACAGTAACTTGAAGTGTCAGAAATGTTCCAGCTGATGGGGAGATTGGCTTTGGCTCTCGTAATTGTATGACGTTTTTATTCAATAAAGCATAATTCTAAAATTTGTATGAAACTGTTATGCCATAGATCAGCATGCAGTTAATTTGTTGCAACATGGAGGTCAGTTGATGAAGTTTTGAAAGCAATTTGTTTTTCCATTTTTGCATTTTCATTTCCAGGTTGTCCTTTTAGACTTTGTATCTGTATTGCAAAGTCATACATTTCAGCTAATAATTCTTCAGAGGTGTTTTGATATTTCTGTTTACTTTCCTCTAAACTGTGACTGCTGATCACTCATTGCTTACTTTTAGATGAAAGACTAAGGCCTTAAAGTTTGGTTTGCTAAGTTAAAATCCATAGTTCAACAGATAGATGCCACATGAGTTGAACTCAACTTCTGCTAATTGACATTACTGAATATTTGGGTCTTAATATTTAACATTAACCCATGGAGGTTAATGTTTTCCTAATCAGTTTCTCTGAGTTTTCCACCTTTTCATCTAATAATGTCATCGTAATTAATTAGGGACCCCAATTTCAAGGGTCCCTATTGAAATTTGTACAGATAGAAGAAACAACAGTTTCTGTTGCTAATGATGGAAAACAGTATAATTATTAAAGGGGGTCCTCGACTTACAACACAACTGAACCCAAAATTTCTATTGCTAAATGAGACAATTGTTATGTGAATTTCCCCCCATTTTACAACCTTTCTTGACACAGTTGTTAAGTGATTCTCTATAGTTGTTAAATTAGTAACAAGGTTGTTAAGTGAACCTGGCTTCCCCATTGACTTTCCTTCTCAAAATGTCACAAAAGGTGGTACATGACCCCAGGACATTGCAACTGTCATAAATATGAGTCAGTTGCCAACTTGTGAATTTTGATTGTGGGGATGCTGCAGTGGTCATTAACTGTGAAAAATGGTCATAAGTCACTT
>AZIM01001259.1:104322-120326 GCA_000516915.1 Ophiophagus hannah | reverse complement strand
GAGATAGGGCGGCATACAAGTCTAATAATAAATAAATAAAAAAATAAATCTGGAGTTCAGAAATGTAAGCAAAGGGAGTTTTGTGGATGGCTTAATGCTCAGATAGGAATATGGTCCCTATATATACGATTAAAAAAAAGAGAGAGAAATAGTTCACAGCTTCCTGCTCCATACACTAAATGTTCATATGTAACCAATAGAATTTACTGGTAAGGCATCTTGAGATTGCTGTTATTTCAGTAATTTGCCACTTTAGAATTAACATTTTTATGTTAATCCTGTGCTTGTACTTAACTGCCTATGCTTGTTACAACTTGAAATAACTGTTCACACTTTCCATTACATAGTTTGGTGGATGTTATAACCCTGCACCATGAGGATGCAGTTTGTCAATAAACATTTATACTATCACTTCTGATTTTAGCATGGACAATTGCTATGGGCACTTTTGCAAATAATATTTTGTTAATGAGTTATTAGTGCTTGGCTGTAAAAATACACTTAAGTCACATTGTTTAATCAATTCACACTTCATTTGTTTCTGAGATTTAAAGACCCACTGCTTTCTACTCTTTGAAGGAGGTTGGATATATTATAATAGTATTTTAAATAATTAGACTATAGTTTATCAGCATCCTGTGAAATTAAGAGCCCTCATAATAAAAATCAAGAAAATTTAGAATTTAAATTTAAAAAATTAGAATTCTTATAACAGTATGAAAACCTTCCAAAGGAACTTTACTGTCCTGTGATGTAATTCATGACAGAAATGATAGTTTAATTTTATTGATTTGCTTTGATGTTGCAGTATAGTGGTTATTGTAGGAAGAATGCCAAGGAGATCATTTAGGTAACTGCTTTTATGATTCATTGATTTTNTACAGAATAAGTCAACTACTTCCTTGTCTCCATATTTTTCAGGCTTGAACATTTTAAAATTAACCTCAAATTAATCTTTGTCCCCAGGTGAACATGCCCAGTACTAAATTGTGACAATATTTGATTAATTTGCAACCCTGTATTCAGACTCTACAAGAGTATATAATGACATTTACATAAAAGAGGAATATTAATATTTTTGTGGCCAAAATTGACATATTAGGACTTCAAATGTTGTATTTAATAGTGGAAACTATACATTAAACATTCCATTGGGTTATTAGGAATGCTATGGGTTTTTAATGTTGAAGTATAGAACAATAAGTGCAGTTTGATTTATAAATTAGAAATAACACATTAATGCCAGCAGTTTGTACATAAGAAAGATGGGATATGCACCATATATTTTTAGTTTATTTACAACAAGTTTTCCCTCCTAGGACCCTCTCCCAGTTATCTACAGTATTATCTCTGAGCTATGAGCAGGCAAGAACCACACTCAGACGTCTACCTAATATAGACAACAAACTGGATGCAGGAAATATACTTAGCTTCCCATGATGGACATTCAGGGATACATTTTGGCGCCAGCTACATATCTCACACATCTTAATACTTCCAACCAGAGAAGGGCCTTTACCTTAGCCCAATGTAATGTACTACTTTCAGCACTCCTAGTTGGAAGATACAAAAGGATACCGTACTCTTTATAAGTATGTTCTTGTGACTCAGGACATCTAGAAGCAACTGAATATTTCTTTTGCCAGTTTTACAGAGCATCCCAAAATGCACTAATTGCCCCACTCCTGGTTAGTAAAACAGGGTATAATGGCCAGCAATACAAGCAATTGTTATTTTATTATATTCTGAAATAATTTATAAGATTGCCAGGTTCTGTGCAGTGGCAGATAAAATTATATAAAGAATAATTAAGAGTAATTGAATTTGTTTGAGCAAGGAACAGTTCTGCCACAGCATTACCCACTGGTCATTTTTCTTATGAGAGCTGCTGTATTATACCTTCTTCAGATTTGTCAGGGACTCTCTAATTCTACATTTTAGATTAGTCTTAATTAATAAGAATGATGCTTTTTAATGTGTGTGTGCATGTACATATGTTAAATGACTACAATAAAGTTGTTTGAATTTTAATTTTAGTATATGTGACTTTATCTCTCCATTGTGCAGTTAACTACACTGAGATGACAGTACTTGGATTTATATTTCAGTAACATTTGCTCTGGCCATAAGTATTTTTTTTTCCTTGGTATAAATCAAGTTTTTTAATGTATGCAACATAGATTGGGAAGGGAGATTGAAGTTATGTATTGAAGGCATGCATATTAGAATTCTGCTAATGTTACCAGTATGTGAATAATAAAGCATGCATTTTGGTGATAAACCACTATATCTGTCCTTAATTTTGCAACAACATGAAAAATAAAGGATAAAGTAACTGGGGAAATAAGGTTATAGTTTCATATATACTTGAATTTTTCAAGGATCTTGATTATGTCTGAAGTCCACTAGTTAAAAAACAAGTCAGTGCTGCACATATTTCATTTTTATTTTACTATCATACTTCACAGTGAAATTTAGTCTCGTGGTTGTGTTTTGCAATAGGTGGTCAGAATGTTCCTTTATATTTACCTTTGAATGCAAAGCAACTTAAAAACATTAAATGTGTCCTTGCTTATAGCTCTCGGTTCACATTTTAGTTTGAAGGGAAGACTGTGAAGATGTGTGTTGACATGTAGATGTGTTAAAACCTCTGTCTTGCCCAGGCTTGTCCAGCTGCAGCTGTTGCTGCTAGGTTATAACTCCTTAATAATCTCTGTTTATGTGAGGCATGTTTGAATATAACAACTTCAATTTGTTAAATTATATTTGACAAAAAATAAATAGACTTTCATACTAACCAGGTTCTGAAATTTTGGGAGGGTAATGCCTTTGAGTGAGTTTGGACTCCTGACAGTGCCTGAAGCTTAGTTGGCAAGATTTTCAGAAGTGACTGGCTTCGAGGGCTGAGAAAGAGTGACTAGCCCAAAGTCATCCACTTGACTTCCAGACTGATGGTTTAACCATTATACCAAATTGGTTCTCTCAGACATCTAACTAGGTCATAATATGGCTTGTTTTGGTTAACAGTGTGGTATGAAGTTAGTCATTGTACTTTCAAAATATGACTTTGGAAAGGGATGAGTTATCTAGTAAAAGTTAATTATTCTATCCTTGAAACTTGGAAGAAGGAGAAAAGAAGTGACATTGGAGAGATACTGGAGTTTGGGCTTTGGACCGCTCACTCTTTTTTTTAGATGCTGTTTAAGATGAAACAGGTTAAGAAAAAAAGGTTATTCATTCTTCATTTATTCATTCCACATTTATGGTTTAGCTTGCAATATGGACCCTGCATGATGCAGCTTACTCTGTTAATAGTATTTAGGCAGGTCATAACTTAATGCAGTATTGTGGTCCTTTCTTTACATTGTAGTTGAAGATGTCACTAGCAGTTGTCAAAAGAAAATAGGAAAAGTGTACACCCATAGGAAGTCCTTGACTTGTGACTACAATTGTCCCTGGAATCTTGGTCATTGAGTGAAGCAGTCATTAAGCTTTGCTCAACAGCTACAATCCCAGCACTCCTGGTTTTGGTCATTAAGCAGTTGCATGGTCTATTAAGCAGACAGAGGTGCCTCGGGGGAGAGGTCCCTGGGAGGCTCCACTCAGGAGCGGAAAATCCTTCCTGCCAAAATCCAAGCAGGATTTTCAGACTCGCGCATAACCTGGGCCAGGCATCCCAGGGTTTCCCTCACCCTCCTAAAGGATGCTGCACTCTTTATTGTGCTGCCTCTCCATTTTCTGTTTGGGTTTTAGCTCCATCTAGTCTTTAGGGGCTGGTTGAAGGATGTCAGTTTCTCTCTGAGTGCAGAAGAAAATGCCTTTGGTGCAGAAGCAGAGGTCCACTTCTACATGCTGCTTGAAGGAAGTCAGCTCTCCTCCACACCCAAAAACGAGCTGTATGCAGAAATAGAGCTCAGGTCATCAGGATCTGAGTTCCATTTCTCCATCTTGCTAAAGGAGTTCAGCTGCTCTTGGCAGACAACTGGTCTGCGGAAGCCAGCAGAGAAAATTGCAAATGGTGATCACATGATTGTGGAGCCCTGGGCAATAATTTGTGAGTGCAAACAGTTGCCAAGTACTCAGTTTCTGATCATGTGACCAAGGGAAAGGCAGTGTGACATAAGCACTAGGCCATAATTCTATATCAATGTGCAAATTATAAAAGTCTGAAAAATCAAGTTAAGCGATGTGTTGCAAGAAAATATACTCATCACTTGTTAATATCTGGAATTCTTTTAAAACAAAAGCAGTATTGAACAGACATTCTCCTTGAATTATTCTGACAGGAATATGACAAGATAGATAACAGCTGACTTGCAACAGAGGAAGCAAGTTGTTTAACTTTCATGGGAACTGGCACAGTCTAGAGTTTTGTACTTTCTTGACAGAACACAATGTAAAGAACAAGTCTAAAAAAACCCTGATCTCAGTATTTTATTTAATAGTTTAAATTCAGAAAACTTAAGTCAAGTTTAAATATAATAAATCTCTGCTTATAATAGTTCAAACACAAAATTGTCACTAAATCAGTATTCAAATATATTTTAATAACTAAACAAATTATTAAAATTTAAGATGCTTTATATATAGAGTTTATATTAATTGCTGTGATAATGCTGGTAAATTAATTAATCATAGTTAAGACAGGAATTTGCTCCAGAAGTGAAACAAATGCATAATTCTAAAAATATTTTTCAATTCATTAATCATTTTTAGCTGAGGATTAAAATAGCTGTTGACCAATCTGAGTGAAGATCAAAAACCACACTATTTCAATAAGGGTGTATGAAATGGCATCAGATTACTGGCTATTTCAAATACATTTTTTCCCTTCATAGTAACTTCACTTGCTTGTCATGCTGATTGACAATTCAAAATGCTCATTGTTGAAACTGATGAATAATTCTGGCTAGGATCTTCTTGGATTTGGGAGAAGTACACCAACTATTGAAATCATATTAACTATTTAACCACTAATTGTTCTATTTGATTGCAATCTTTAAAATGTAGTTAAAACTTGAAAAATTAAGTGCTTTAAATATATTTTTGTTCTCCAGCACTGACATCTTTTCCAGAATCCTTTTCAGAAGGACGAGATATTTATGGGCATCAGCAGTGAGTTAAAAACAGGTCACATAAATGTCCTATATCAAGCCAATAAAGCATTTAACTGAAAACATGATAATTGCATCTCATATAGTGTAATCATTTCCCATCAACAACTTCTCCTCTGGTCTCCAAGCATACATGATTAAAGAAATATACTTGAACAGACTAGAAAACAACCCTGAAATATTAATATTGCATTTTAAAAGTCAAAACTTCTTAAGCTTATTTGATAGGCAGCTTATCCCCCTTCACTGTTTGAAGCCATATCCTTTGGCATAAATCAATAAAATCCATGTGTTTCAACAAAAGAATCTTATTTTTTAGCAAATAATAAAGCTACACTAATGACTTCTACTGCGGAATACATATTGGTTATCTAGGGAATAAAGGAAGCAACATAAGCCTAATAATCAGTGAATTTAATTTGAGGATGCTTCGGACAGCAATATTCCATTATTATTATTAATAATAAAATAATAATGTTGTTGTTGTAACTACCTATGGCTTTTCTAGAGCAGTCAACATCATCAGTAATCTAAACCCTAGTTTAATTGGGTTTGTTCCATACAAAATTCTTGTAGTAGTGGAGTTAGTAGATTTGGGCTTGAAGTGAGGAGACAGTGGGCTGTCCTTTATATGACAATCAATGGCTAGTGTTAGAAATAAAAGGGGTGTGGCCAGTCATCATTTTACTCATGGTTGGATATTTAACAATTGAGAGTTTGGGAGAGTTCATGTTCAAGAGAGTGCAAAGAGATAGAATTATGAATATTAATTGCAAGGTCCAGAATTTTCATCTTAATATGAAAAATGTTCTGAGTTTTAAATGCAGTGCAACGCCTGAACATTTTTTCCACAAAATTTAGTGCTGCAGATTGCTACAATCACAGCATCAATTTCTGTGTAAGAAGCAGACTGGCATTCTACAGCTTCTAGGTTCAAATAAGGAGGTCTGCATTTCTGACACTGAATTCCTTATAGCAGAACAAAAGACTTGTGCCTAAGCTAAAATTTTTATATGTAATGCCCCAATTGTTCAGGATCAGCAGGATGCTATATTGAAGCAGGTAGTACTTGTGAAGCTCATCTTGAAAACCATCAATATCTTTATACCAACACTATTTTCTTCTTTTAGGTGTTTTTCATTATTATGTATGTGTAAACAACTTGGCTTTAAAATGTTTGGGATTGAATTCCTCATAATAATTGACAATTGACCTTGCTGTTTAGGGTTTCTGGGAGTTGCCGAGCAAAATAATTGAAATTGAATTGAAATGGGTAAATAAGACATATAAAAGTTGTGATTTCTGTAGAAGTTGTCCACTTCATACCAGAAATGGGTCAATTAATTATATAGGGACAAAGTGTACCAGTTGGTTATTGTGTGCAATCCTGAATTTCAGGATAACATTTGGAATGCCAGCCAGAGGATGATATAATAATCTTGATGCAATAAAATACTAGTTTTGAAATTGTCGGGAATACAGAAAAGGTTGAGAGGACAAACTATCCCATCCATTAAGTGGTGGCATATCACTTGGTGGAGTATCCTCGACTGTGGGACAGCTTGCAGCCAGAGGCTTATAACATGACCATATTTGTCCAAAAATCATTTTCCTATTCACTAACAAGGAAAGCTAATATTTTTATGACATTTTACTCAACTAAATTTATTTGGATAGAGTTGTTATTTATAAAATACAAAATATTTACTATTTGGCTTCTGTACTAAATTGCTGTACTTTCAGCTTAACAATTCATATTCCTCATGCAAATTATTTAAATTTTTCTTGGGTTTACCCAACTTTCTGAATATTAAATATTTAAGAGTTTTCCTTCAGTTTGAGGCTAGCTCTGGTTGCATTCTAAAAAGGTGCCTCTTCTCCTTTTCCCATAAATGGGGGGAGGTTATAACTATATTCTTCAAAATGTTTATCCCAGCATGCACAGGATCCACCTTATTTGGGATTCTAGTGCTCTGTTGTTATTACGTTATACTTATACAGTCTGTAACTTAAAGATGCATCTTTAAATCTAGAACTTAAAAATGTATGTATCATTTATCTCTATGTGAGGAAGGGCAATCGACAAGTATATGACTGAGGAATCTTGCTACTCTCCATTGCAGGAAAAAGCCTTGCAAATGTCCTGCTAAATTGTTTGGTAATAGTTTGGAGCTGGGCCTGCTACCAGAGTCACAATGCACTTTCTGCAAAGGTGGCTGGAGTCTTGACACGATTTTGTTGTGTGCCAGCTTTAGGAGAAGAGGAATTGTGAACTTTGCACAATCTTTGTTGGTTTCACAAAAACCTTCAATGCTATTAGCCAATGGAGGAGGATAATGTTGAAGTTTGGCTGCCCTTCCAAAATTTATTCAGATGGTATGCCAGTTCCATGAAGGCCAATGTGCTGGAGAGCTGGGAATCTTCTAAGGCTTTTCCAGTCACTAATGATGTCAAACACGGCTATGTACTTACTTCTACACTGTAGCATGATGTTTCCTGACATTGTTGAACGATGCCTTCTAGGATAGTGATGCTGCAATCAGACACAAATATGGAGGGTTAAAATGAAGCAGGCTTAAAATGAAGAGAGATTTTTGAGAGACTTCCCCTTTGCTGATGACTGTGTTTTTAATGCTGGCTTAGAGTAAGTTATGTATGAGTAACTTCTCCATAGCTTGCGACAATTTTAAAGTTACTATCAACATCCAAAAGATCAAAGTTATGCACCAGCCTACTTCTCATGAATTGTACACAGAACCCCAAATCACAATCAAAGGGCAGAAAGTAGACAGTGGACCAGTTTAATTACCTTGGCAGTGTCCTCTTCCAAGGAATAACTATTGATGCAGAAATTAACTGCAAAATAGCAAAGGCAACTTCTGCTTTCGATAGATTGTGCTCCACTGGAGGGATGGGGCATCAAGGAATAACTCACTAACAAAACTGAATGTCTACAGAGCTATAGTTTAGCCTTCTGCATGCCTGTCAAATGTGGATTTCTCCTATACGCTGCTTCAAGAGTCCAAATGTGGATTTCAAGACTTAAACCATTTACAGTTGACTTGTTTTTTGCTGGGTATTAGGCATCAGAGCATGCCTACCATCATTTCACACCCTACTGAGAGCACAGAACCGGTGGACAGTTCATGTTACTCATATGCCAGATGAGCACATACCCAACTCTCTGCTGGGTAGAGACACACTGAAGAAGCATAATATAAGCATGAGCTGTGAAAGAAAAAGCCAATAGCGCAACCACTGCAGTGCCCACACTGTCCAACAAACAGTAGGCCATATATATTATAGCAGGTAAAGTACATGTACTTCAGGAGGAAAGAGCAGTAAACAAAAATCTGCACAAAGACCTAGTGAAAAGGACAGCATGAAACAGGACCTTGGATAGCTCCTCCTGAATGAGGTGTTTTTTTCCCCTAACAGTATTGAAGACAGTACAGTTATCTGTGCAACCAGCTGGAACTTTGTATAGGTAGCTGTGAAAACTTGTAGACACTAACCTCTCTGAAGGAGTTTTTCTATAGCTAAAAGTCCAGAATGCAGAACTGAGCATTCTTCTCCTGAATACTTTTGAAAAAAAAATCCAAGGGCTAGCAGTTATAATATACGGTATTATATTCCCCAAACATGTTGCAGTTTACTAGTTGTTCATCTCAGAGTCAGAAAGCAAATCCCATCACGTAGAAAAATAAGTTTTATCTATAACTACTCACAACATTTTGCCCACATAGAAAAATTGTGTTAATCTAAGTTTCCAATACTTCCTGTTTTCAGTTGGCAATTTATTACAGGGATTTGGATGCATACTGAAAATCATTCCATCCATGGAACTAAGCACAGATTTTCCCCATAGTCACTGTGGCAATGGTAGCCCCAGCAACTAAGATCACATGTTCATTGGCTAGCCAGACACACATATATGTAAAGGCAAAGTCACTAGATTTTGATTTATTTCTACACTGTAGGATGATCTCCTTCCCACCTGAGGCAAAAAGATTTGGAATCCTAGCTATTGTAAATAGCAATAGCAATAGCACTTCTATACCACTTCACAGTGCTTTGCAGTGCTCTCTCTCAACCTGAAGCTGGGGAGACTCGAACTGCCAAACTGCTGGCAGCCGGCAGGACCACTGTGTCACCATGGCAAATATTTGTGTTTTGATTTATTCATAAAATATTTGATCTGTTAAAATGACATGGAATTAATTCCATTTTTATTGATGGATTAGATGATTAAAAATAAGAAACCTAAGATTTTCCAATTGAAGCTTATACCGATTTGGAATTCCTTCTGCAGATAAAATAAATGTAATTGAGAAGATATCAATATTTTTGAAAAGAAGGCCTTATAGTACTGATTGGGCTGTTCTATCTTATCCTTATAAATGTGATAACAACATGATGGTATGTGCTGCTCTGGATCTTTCTTTTGTAAAGCCAGCAGTGAAACATGCTCCTCTCAAGTGCTTCTATGGACGCCTTCTGGAAACAGATGCAAATAGAGAATGATGGAATAGTCCATGTGCATTTTATTAGTTAGAGACTATGATAGATTTATCTCAGAACCCCCATCCCCTGAAAGCAACCCAAGGACAAGCCATAATTTCTTCAGAACAAGAGAGGATTCCCAATTTGTTAGCTGCGCTTATCTATAAAAAGATCCAAAGGGAGCAATCAGAACAGCATGTTCCAGTATATTACTTGTTTGCAGGCATTATTTAAATGCTGTCATAGTCCCACTCAGAGGAAATTTCAGAATTACAAGACCAATTAAAAAAGTCTAATACTAATTGAAGCATGATTTCTTTTGATAACATAAGTGCCTTTGAAAAGCATACTACGTCAATACTTTCATACTAAAGGTAAAGTCTCCTTCAAGTCAAGTTCAAGTTTTATTATTTCATAGGTAGACATTCCAATAAAGTTGTTGATTTTTTTGGCAACAACACAGAAGTGATTTGCAATAGCTTTCTTCCAGAATGGGTGCTTAAGTTTTCTTAATACATTGCTTAAAACAGTAGATATAAACTTGACTTGAGAAACTATCTATTTTTGGAAGACACTTGGAGATGATTTGCATCATGTCTACAGACATTAATAAACATTAAACATCTTTACACACACACACACACACACACACACACTTTTAAGGGATATGTGTCAGGTGGTCTGGAAATTTGTTACATGCACTCACGGAAGATAAATCTCTTTGGTGTCATACCACAAATCTTTTGTTACAGTTGCCATTATTCTTAAGCTTGCTCATCAAACAGAAATGTATAATTTACATAATGGAGGCAGTCACACTGCTTGTCAGTCCTATTTGAATTTTTTCTTAAATTCATGCTCATTCATTAAGAGAAAAAATAGTATTTCAGGTGATGCTGAAGGGCTTATTCATTTGTGTTCATGTTTATTGGGTAAAATTGTGTGACTTCTCAGTATTGGAAAACATGTATTCACTGCCGCAGTTGTAAGGTTAGAACAGAATATTTTCTACATATTTTTGTCATCTATAATAATTCTTTATGCATTGTGCAAGATTTGCTGTTAGCTGTCTCTTCATCAACTACTCTGTTTTGCATTTGAGAGCTATCATATTGAAGGTATGAATGAATATATGTAGCTATCAAGTAAAAGTTACTTCTGCAAGTGTGAATTTTCATGTTTCTTAATTATTTTATTCCAGTACAGATGTTAAGAAATAGCTGATGAATAGGATGTAAATAAAAAGAGTTGTGATTATTTTTTAAAAAGGGTAAATGAACATTCTTTTGGGAAACATCCCTAAATCTCAATCACTACTTGCCATCTTGAGAATTGCCTTTCCCCACTTTTTTCTGTATTGTTTGGAGAATGCATTTGTATTGTTTTTCTTAAAATTCTGGACTAAAAAAAAGCAGCATACTCTTAATTATAACTCACCTGCTCAGTATAAACTACTCCAGAAAACCCCTTCATTTAGTTTGCATCATTGTTGCCGAAATTCCAAATCAGGTGAGTAAGTGCCTGACATAGATCATACCTGACATGTTTACTGTAGTGTTGGCTTTTTTGGCTTGGAGTGTTATGATTTCTGGCGCCAACTTCAAAACTTAGCTGCCCAGTTTGTCTATCTAAAATTTTCTAACTAGTAATTTAAGTACCTTAATTGATAGAGTGTAGTGAATCCTCTCTATATTTGACTGTTCCTTATTCATGTTAATTATAGTAAGTTGTTTCAGGGATAAAATAAAGAACTATGCTGCCCATATTGCCAATTTAATTTAAGTAAGTCCAATGTATTCCTATCACTGCCAGACTGTTAACAAATACATATTTTCAGAATAAAGTTTAGCTTTTATATTTTGGATTTATAATTTTAAAAAATGGTAGCAAAAAGTCATATTGGACTTACTGTAGTAAGACATTTAGTAAGTACAATTGTATTTCACTATTTAAGTTGTTAGTATTTTGAACAGAATAATAAATATTGGTGTCTTTTTTTTAACATAAGATTTATTAAGGATTTCTAGTTGAAAAATATCACTAATAGATACTTAACATTGTGAAAGAAGTGTATACTAACTTGTAACGGGAGTGGTGAGTTTGTACATAAATATAAATGCTGATTCAACAAAGCACTGGTTTTGTTTTTGATATGCAAATAACCACTGTCAGTTGCTCTTTTAAGTTCATATCTTAAAGCAGCTTGTCTAGCGGCTCTTTTGTGGTCCGATTGACCTTATTTTGTGTAATACTTAAGTTTTTTCCCTCACAATACTCTTTTCAGAGTGCTTCTCAAGCTGCTCTTCTCCAGATGTTTAGAATTTCTGCTTCTCTAAATCCTAACTATAGCCATATTGGCTGAGGATATAGGAATTTAAAACTTCAAGATATTGGAATAAATTGCTTTTATCTATCTTACCTGTTTGTGTGCTTTGTGTTTCTACACACACCCTCTTTTTATATAAACTGGGTCTTAAATATTATGTGCAAAGGTTCCAATTTGCCTTGAAAGTTCTAGGCAAAGTAAGAAAGAGAATATAGAATGTAGAGCAGTCTGAGTCCCATTAGGTTATGATTTGTGAACATGCTATTGCATTAAATAGACCAATCATTATCCAGTATTTCTTTATCTAAGCTAATGTTAATGTGACCATATCAAGATACAATATCTTTTCATAAATTATTAGACTTTTTTGCTGTAAACTGAGTTGTTTCTGAAAAATGTTGTAGAATAAGTTCAAATGCAGAAGTCTCTAATAATTTATCAAGTGTCTAAACAAGTTTTAATATAATAGTTTCATTGTTAAGATCAACAAGTCTCTGTTCTGTGCCCTGTTTTTCTGACCTTACTTTTTTTATTGTTGCCCATAATAGTGCCTCTGGCTGGAATTCACCTGTTAAAAAAAAGAAAAAGAAACCCCTCAGATTCTAAGTATGCTGTGGAACATTGCACAAGTCTGAAGATTTATTGGGACAGGTTGCACACAGTTGTATCTATCTTGACATGTCTTATGAGATACAGTGATAAACAAGAGCTTAAGCAAATAATTTGTACCATACCTAGTTTTAACACAATTATGATTTGAAAAAGTCAGTTACATATTATAATAATTTTATGGTTAAGTAGGCTTAACTTTATTGTAAGAGTAAATATCATTTTGGTTACAGAAATATGCCATCTTAACAATTAACTAATTTAAGTTTTATAATTTACTTCTTAATTATATTTTAATATATTTTCACTGTCTACTTAATCTGTATCTTAATACTTAACATCTTAGAGAGTTTATTTAATTGTCACATAACTTGCATTGAATAAAATAAGATTTCTACTATGTGAAAGAGTTGTACAAATATGTTTAGCAGTCTCCTAAAGCAAAATCTCAAAACTTTGACCATAAGTTAATGTTTAAAAAATATGAAATAACATTCAAATTGTTTAAGAGGATATGAAAAGGGTTCACAATATTACATTTGACTGTAATACTATTTACAGATGTACTTATTGCACACAGTACATATTTTGCATGCTGAGTAGTATGAACCTAATACCAAAGTGAGATAAGAATAGGAAAGGTGTGATTTTAGTGCTATAAATATACAGTGCTGTATACCTATAGCATTATCTCTTTCTCATGCCCATGTGCGTGTGTGCACACACAGAAATACACACACTCAGAGGAAGAGAGAGCGCTAAGATCAACATTCCTTATTTTTGAATAATGTGAAGGCTTCTACTTGACTTGGAGAAGATGTTTTCTGCTATATTATGGAAAAGGGATGAAATACTAAGGATTTTTTTGTCTAAAACACAAATGAAATACTTGAATTTTTTTCTTCTTAAGAGCTCCAGAACAGTATTTGATTTTTTTAAAAAAAAATGTTAACATTTGAATAATATGAACAGTAGCAACTGGTCACAAGAAGAAATTCTACCTAGAAAATTAAATAGAAACCCCATCTCTTTTGATAGAGTTAGTTTCTTGGGATAAGGACCTGGTATTTTTAATACAGTGAAGCCATCAGATCTTACTATGTATACTGTAAAATATGGGACAGCCTTCTCAAGAGGGCACCCACCCTATTAACCTTTCAGAGAGCTGTGAAGATCTAGCTCTTTATGTAGGCTTTGTGCTAGGATAGAAGTGAATCCAGCAAATATAAGAATATGGGAGTCATGTGATGTTGTGGCACTGTACTTGAAATATGTGATGGTGGTATGANAATTAAATTATATTTAATTTAATTTATATTTAATTCTTATTTTTAATTCTTGGCTTTTTACCTTGCCATACAAACTTGGAAATATCTTTTTGCCACGGTTTAAATGGTACATTTAAATGGTTAAATGGCCACCTGAAGGACTCATTGGAGAAGAGCCTAATTCTGGGAAAGATTGAGGGCCAAAGAAGAAGGGAACGGCAGAGAATGAGGTGGCTGGATGGNGTCACTGAAGCAGTAGGCATGAGCTTAAATAGACTCCGGAGGATGGTAGAGAAGAGGAAGGCCTGGAGGAACATTGTCCATGGGGTCGCAATGGGTTGGACGCAATGGGTTGGACAAATGGGTTGGACACAACTGGTTGGACACAACTTTTGGACACAACTTCACAACTACTTCACAACTAACAAAACTAACAACAAATGGCTAACAACAAATGGTACACTAGTTCCCTGAAATACTGAAATAACATCCTATATAAAACATTCATCTTAATTATAAAGTTTTACACAAAGACAATAGTTGTAATTTGTCCCACCTCAATAAATCTTTTTTTGATGCCATTGCATAATTTATATTTATTCTGAAACAGCATGTGATTCATATTAGTCATTATAATCCCTAAATATTTAACTTCTCAGTTTTAAAAACTGTCTTTTTTATCAGTCTCTTAATCAAACCAACATTTTTGTTTTTTATTGATCTACTTTAAAACCAGCTAGTGTTTGAAAGTCCTTCGATTTCTTCATTAAGTGTTCAGTCCCTTTCTGAGGCTCTTGTAAAATCAAAAATAAATAATCAGCAAAAGCCCTCAATTCATAAGCCTCTGTTTTTAATTTCCGATCCCATGATTTTCTCACCCTGTCTAATATCTTGTTCTGACACCAGGATAAAAGCAATGGGGACAAAGGACATCCTTCTCTTGTTCCCTTTTGTATCTGACATGCTTTAGTTAAATCACCATTAATAATAATATGTGCCTTCTGAATTGTATATATTGACTTAATCCCTCGAATAAAATTCTCCCTAAAATCTACATATTCCACAACTTTAAACACAAATGACCAATTCAAATTGTCAAATGCTTTCTCTGCATCTAGCAAAATCAATACAGCTTACTTTTCATTATTTTGTTGTAAGTACTCTTTATATTAGGGCTGCCATTTAACTGGATGAAAATTAATTTTTGCAATTTTCTTCAGTGAGGGGTTCTAAAAATATGTGTTTTTACACCAAGAATTCAAATCTGTTATTTTTGCAATTGCACGACGTTTAGCTTGGTATGGTAAATCCATGTCTGATCATATACCCCACAAATACTGTTAACTTTATCTTTTCAAAATTACACCTTGTACTACAAAAAGTTTTTTTTCTGCATGAATCTTATCTAGCTAAGCAAAAAATAATTCATGCACTCATAAACGAACAGTTTCAAAAATGTTTAAGCAAGTTTCATCAAGTCTTGTTTTGATTCATTTTTCGACATCAGCTGTCAACTTGCTTCTTGGCCTCTGATATAAACTTCACATTTCTCATGTGTATGCACTCCACTTGCTGCCTCTGTGACCTGTTTGACACATCTCTCTATTGATTGGGCATGACAGGGCCCCTGTGGTACTGGTATTTGCATTGGTTCATCAATGAACTTTTTTATTTCTGCTGTAGTCAGTTTGCACGTCAAAGGTGGCTCATATGGTTCTGATCTAGGCTTCCTTAAAAAGCATAGCACACAATCTTAATCTCAGCAAAACCTCTTTTATTTCCACAGCTGTGAATTACATTCATTCACAGTCGGCCAGGCTTCAAAAACAGTCTTTCAGGAGAATGTTGATAAACACCCACCTTATCACACTTGGAATGTCGCCAGAGAACTAATTGCCAGACGCAGGGCAAAGCCAAACTTGACACAGAGTCAAACAGGATTTTTCAAAGCTGGTTTTCTGAGCAAACAAGCTAATTGCTTACTGCAAAAGCTCACGTCCTGTTCACTCCTCTTATGTCCTATGGGAGGTGCCATCATCTCCGAGGTGTGGCCTTACTCCTGAGTCAACCCTGCTTTCTCAATTGTTTTTGTCTTCTGCTAGCTCTGCGCATGCGCAGCCTGGGAACTGGTTCCATAGGTTCCCCTGCATCACTGCTGTCTGAGTCTGAAGGCAGTTGCTGACT
>AZIM01001259.1:65776-79317 GCA_000516915.1 Ophiophagus hannah | reverse complement strand
GGCCGGTAGACGGTATCCCCGGGAGGGCCCGTCTGTGGGAGCGTACCGGGCGATCGGATCTTGAGGCCGGGAGGAGACGTTCCTGTTGTATTAGTATTTTCCATGCACAGGTAATCCTCAATTTACCACTGTAATTGAGCCTGAAATTATGGTAGTAAATCATGGCAGTCATTAAATGAATTGCCATGTGACTGCCCAATTTTACAAACTTTTTTTGTAGTGGCCATTAAGCAAACCCTATTAAATAAACCCATTTTAGCCAAAAGGCATTTTTTTGCCAGAAACCAGAAGTAAACACCACTTTCTGGCAAAAAGTGCTGAAAATTGTGGTATACTACAAAGGGTCATAAATGTGAGCAGTTGCCAAATGTCCAATATTTGATCATGGGACTGTGGCTTGTGGGCGGGGGGGAACCATTGGAACTTCAAAATGTTGTAAGTAATTCTGGGGACGTTTGCCATAACTTTGAACGGTCACTAAGATATCAGTTATAAGTCGAGAACCAACTGTAGAGGTGAGATAGGTAGCAACAGTAAGATGGGCAACATATACATTTAATAAATAAAATAAATAAATAAATATAATTTGGTCCTAAATGATGTAAGAGTTTAAAACTTAAACTTAGAATTTGAGTTGGAGCTGAAATAAATTAATAAGTAATGTAATACTGAAGTAATATTGTATATTGTGTCCTGAAGTAATATTGTATATATATTGTGTCCTGCCTTATCTGCACATAATTGCTAAATTTGCATTTTTTAACAATATAATCTTTCTAGATTGCTGGATTCCTTGGAATGCTATGGTGTCTGAGTCTGCTGGCATGCATATATGGAGATAGCACTGGATTTCCTATGCAGGCAAACCCACTTATCTTGTATGGATTTATGCTGCTGTTCCTTATCAATCCTACAAAAACCTTTTACTACAAGTCTCGATTTTGGCTGCTTAAACTCTTGGTAAGTCAAGAACTAGCTAAAATCCATCAGCAAATGACAACCCCACCACTCTTCCTATCAAAAATATTATAATTAAATATTCTCAGATTTTATTAAATGGCCTGGCTCCATTGCTTATCTATAGGTAATTTGTACATTAAATTTAGTCAGTGATATCTTTAGGATGAACACCAAATGCTAAGTTGACAGAGTTAGAAAATTTGGGACTGAAGTCCCACAGCTATGTGTTTGATAGCGCAATCCATGCATTAGGCTATTTTATACTGTTGTTGCCTCATTTTATGTGGTTTATATGTAAATCAACTCTCTGTTCTTTCTATAAGATTTCCATATGTGTTAAACCTGTATATACTTTGAAAAGAATGATTGCTACCAAATAGCACAAAAGCCAAAGTTTCTGAATAAAATTCATTGTAATTATGTTTTGGCAAAATGTGTGTAGTTTATGACTGGAGGAATCTAAAAGATATGTGAGGTATCTAAAATATCAGCAGCAAATCCCACTTCAGGCATGAAAACTGGCTGGGTGACTTTGGGCTAGTCACTCTCTGTCAACCCAAGTCACCTCACAGGGTTGTTGTTGTGGAGAAAATAGGAGGAAGAAATAATGTATTTTTGCTATCTTGAGTTGCTTACAAAGTAAAGAGGTGGGATAAAAATCCAATAAATAATCCTCTATCCTCTGCTTTTTTGTATTGTATAGATCTTGGTGTTGCCATTTGAGCATTTGGATGTTGATGTTCTAACTAACCATGCAGGAAGAATTATAATCTAAGATAAATGGAGCATGAAATGGCCTAGTTTGAGAAACACATAGCTGAAGGCAGAATGGACTGTGATGTTAAAACATCTGTTTATACTATTTCTTCCACTATGGTTGCAATAGTGTGCGAAAGCAAACATTTCCACCGCTTTCATCTTTAATAGTTTTCCTAAACTTGATGTTTGGAGATAACTAAAAATATTGTTAATGCCAACTAATACTGTAGTATTACTAAACTGTTTCCCTATTGAAATTAATTACAAAACCTCAATTATAATAGTTTTAATTTGAATGCCTATTATAATGAATGTAAAAGAAGATTAGAATACAAATTCCCATTCTAATATTATCTTCAAACTTTCTGTTTTTTTTAAAAAAATAGTAAATTAGTCAAGTTGATCAAAGCACTTTAAAAGTTAGACACATCACTTCCCTTAGTCCACTGTCTTTGGTCATACATATTAAACCAGTGGGAGTTTTACATTCAAAAAGCTAGGACATTGGATTGTTGCAATTCTGTGTATTAGGACAAACCAAGCTCATAATAATTAGACATTCTATTTACATAGAATTGCACTGAGAAGTCCTTTAGTTTGTACATCTGCCTTGTAAAATTAAATGATAGAATAATTTCTGTAATGCAGTTATGCCATGTAAGAGAAAATGTTTCAACATTAGGGGTCTGAGTTTTACAATGTTATATTTGATTTTTGTTTTTGTAGTTCCGGGTATTTACTGCTCCCTTCCATAAGGTGGGCTTTGCAGATTTTTGGCTTGCTGACCAGCTTAATAGTCTAGCTGTAATACTTATGGACCTTGAATACATGATCTGTTTCTATAGTTTTGAGCTCCAGTGGAAAACTAAAGATGCATTGCTGGAAGATCCAGGTATGTCAGTGAGAAGAAATTTGGTAACTGCCATATAAATTGTTGTGTACTGTGTGTTTGAGACAAAATTTAGCTTTATTTTTCCAATGCAACCATACAGTCACATTCATTATACACTAGACAACTCCTGCCCCATTGGGTCATTGTTTGAGATATATTTCCTTACCTAAATGGAGAAACAGAATGACCCAGGGCTGGCAAAAATGTAGTGGGAGCAGGAATGGCTTCTGAATTCCTGCCAGCTTCCCCATTGAGTTTCCTTATGGGAATAAGGCAGGGAGCATCAGATTTCTTCCCTCCTCTCTCCTTTTCTCTCCTGCTCCTCAATGAGGGAGAGAATGGGGAATTTTGAGATTAGCTAGAAAATTGTCACAAAACATTGGAAATGAAAATTATGTGACCTCAGTAGCAGTCCAGCAGTGCAGCAACAGCCAGTACCACTGAAGCCGCCTTCAGCAGCCTAACTTTCCCATATTTCATTCCCTTGGGAGTAATGGATCCTGAATTATGGATTCTGTAAATTAGCCCATTTGAGGTATCTTAGATAAAAAATCGTTAATTTATGATACTCTCTTTCACTTAGTTAAAGATCATGTCAAGAGAGTTTTAGTAATATTTAGTATATAGATATTCAATATCTCTTTTACTGGGGATGGAATGGGATGGAAATAATTATATTTATTTGCTAAGTTTTCATTTTCCAATATTCCCTTATCTCTGAACACATATATGTTATATGTGCCTGGGTACTTTAAGGTATTGTTGAATGTTAACTGGAATTGTTTATCTGTAATTCACAATATCATTTTCCTAGAGATTTCTTACCTTTTGAAAGTTTTTTTTTTATAGGCGTTCATATTTGCAACACCTATGCTTACGGTGTGCGTGCGGTTGTTCAGTGCATTCCTGCTTGGCTGAGATTTGTCCAGTGCCTGCGCCGATACCGTGATACTAAACGGGCCTTTCCCCATCTGGTTAATGCTGGGAAATACTCCACCACATTTTTTATGGTGACATTTGCAGCCCTTTACAGCACCCACAAAGGTATTATTTTGGAGTCTTTGCTGATAAGTTCAGGGTCTCTGTTTTTAAGTGCCATCTTATTTGAGATTTCTCAGAATTACTTATTTAACTTTATTGGGGTCATTATCCAACACAAAATTTCATAGAATTGTTGACAGTGTATATTTATGAGTCACAAGTACTCCTTGGTTAATGATGGCAGTTGGAATCGGGAACTCCATTGCTCAGCAAGGCTAAATGACTATACCAACGTATGACAGCAGTTCCATCAGTTTCAGTTTTGGTTGTTAGGCAAAACATCATGTGATTGCCATTTGTGATTTCATTCATTCATCTGACTGCTTGTCAGAAGCTGATAGTGAAGGTCGATCTAGTAATTGTGAGATGCTGCGACCATCATAACTGTGAGCCCCCTAATTATGATCATGTGACCACAGGAATACTGTAACGATTGCAGCTTCTAAGATTGCTAGTAAGTCTACTTGTTCAGCTTTATTGTAACTTCAAAATATTGCTGAACAAATAGTCATCGACTGAGAACTATTTAAGACATTTATGGTGAATTTCTACTGAATAAATTGAGTAAAAAAAAATTAAGTTATTTTTTTCCGTTCTGCTATGGAACTTAATGAACTGAGCAGCAGAAATAAGTGAATCCTCTGTTTTCATATATTAAAACAATTGTATTTTTGTTATAATTCTAGGCAATCATATCATTTCAGTTCCTATCTTCCAAATTAGTGCATAGGTTTTCTATAATATTATCAGGTGCATGATGCATAAACATGCACATGCACTAATACACCCACATACACACCCTTTATATAAAAAGATACTTTTCTATTCCCACAGGAGTTTGCCAAATTTTTAATTATAGGAAGGATATCATTATCATCATCTACTTCATTTATTAAATTTATTGTTTGCCTAGTCCAAAAGAATCTGGGTGGCTTATAACATATCAAAATTAAAACAATTAAAAACAGAACTTCAAACATAATAGAATAGAATAACATTCTTTATTGGCCAAGTGTGATTGGACACACAACAAATTTGTCTTTGGTGCATATGCTCTCAGTATACATNTTACAGTCATACAGTCACAAGTAGGAGGGGATGGGTGATAAAGAGTGATGAGAAGATTAACAGTAATAGTAGTGCAGACTTTGTAAATAGATGAACAGTATTGAGGGAATTATTTGTTTAACAGAGTGAGAGCTTGGACCAAAAACTACCCAGCTACAACAATAGAAGAACACAATAGGAGCTTCACAAACAATCAAATCCCAGTCTTAGGAACAGAGCCAGGTCTTAAAGAGCCTTCTGGAATCCTAAGAGAGTGGGTGCTATACCTATCATGGAGTAGATGCTATTCCAGAGGACAGGAGTATGACAGAGAAGACATGCATCCTTGGTTCCATAATATGAATAAGAATGCAAGTACCATAAATATACATTCAAGAGGAGTTATAAAATTAGTTTTAAATCTGTTAGGCCTGTAAATTGATTCTAATTGTTTCCAATTAAATCAATTGCTCTGTTTATAAAGTCAGTGCCATTTTTAATGCCTCTTAAGATTTATGCAAATGTATTTTTATTATAAACAAAGACAGTTTAGTTCATAGAATCTGTAATATTTCAAGAAGTATGTAGTAATTACTACCCTTCTGATACCAATACACTAACCTGCTGCATGAAACTGAAATATATCATTGTCTGATGAATGTGAAGAAAAACAACCAGTTCTAGAAAAGTACCTATTGATCACACATACACATACACAGACACAGACACACAAACACACACAGCCTGAAAAAGAAATATATGCAAAATGATAGGAAATTGTTTTTAAATTATTAATCTACAGATTGAGATATTTGAACCATTGTGTTCCCCCATCTATGTGGAAACCACAGTGATTTCCTTTTGCTGTTTTTACAGAAGAATAAAGCACTTAGTCCTTTAGGCAGTTACAGCATCTTTATCTTCCCCCCACCCCAACGCTTTCAACTGTTACACCAGTCAAGAGGTTTAATACTATTCTAAAATATATGCTGATTTATTCACTTTTGCACATATTTCATTTATATGTAAGAATAGAAAAAATCTATTTTTCTATTAAATAATAGGAAAATTATTCCCCCCCAGTAAACTTCTAATTTTTTTCAGTTGATTTATATTTTTTATAATTTTTAAGATAAACATCAGGCTTCATATGGATCCCTAGAACTTCCTCCCAATTTGATGGTAATGAAGAAGAATCAACACTTGAAAAATCATAGTAAAATCCAAATGTTTACATGCAAGTTCAAGGGTATTAGCATTACATTTGCATCAAAATTAACAATATTGAAAAGACGTTTTCCTTCAGGAAATGGTGGATGCTGCTGCTTGAAGGCATATGTGGAGTAGGAAATACCCTACTTTTTCCTTACTTCCAGAAACATAAAACAATGCTGCCTAATGCAGCACACTCTGAAGAACCCTGGTCTTCAGAAAGATTATGGAAGAAATGTAGGGAAAGAGTTTGTATCAGTTATAATAATATGTACAGTATGTCAGTAGAGAGAGAGTGATTTCTGGTATTGCAGATTATCATTGAATAGTATTTGAGACTTTAAAAAAACTATTTTTGGCCATCTTGTATCAAATTCACAGGCAATACATTTTTATAGAGGCCTACACCGAAGTAAGTTTCATCTGTTTTAGTAAAACTTTACTTTTGGGTTAACTAGATACCAAAGTAAAGCATGAAAAATGATTAGAAAAAATTATATGGTTAGATAAAGAACACAGTTTCAAATATCTGCATCACCTTCTTTGCTTTTTTTCTTTCTTTGCCTGGCCTGTTTATGAGATCCTGAGAAGATTTTATATAGTTAGAGTTATTTGGACTTCTGGAAACAACCCAGAGCAAAGAAATCTAATTCCAGAGTTGTATAAATGGTTATATAATACTTGAACATTCTAATAAAAAGAAAATAGAGGAAATGTTTTCAAGACATGATAAAATTATTGTTAGCAAAAATGAACATGAATTAGAAATTGTTTAACATACGATAATAAATGGCAAAGATACAGCATGTGAAATATTTTTTTCTGTGAAATAGAATTTTCACTTCTCTTTGCACAAGCAAGTGCCCAATATTCACTCTTCATATGCTTGGATGTTATCAGACCTCAAGAAGATAAGTAGTCTGATTTCTCTAAATGGCCACATTTCTCTATTATAGTTTACATCATCTTCAAAAGAAATATTTATATTCCAATATAAACAAATATAAGTGGTAAATAATTATGGTATCAGAATTCATTTATTTAAAGAAATTTGAAGACCACCCAACTGATCAGATGACTCTGGTTGCATCCATAAGTCAAAGTCAACACTAATAGAAATCAAAACATGATTATACATATCCACATAGTTGAGCATGATAGACATTTTCTCAGTGGAATTCTCAATTATCTCAATGCTCAGAAGGAAAGTCAAGTCTTCATGGCTCTGTGAAAGGCTAATAGAGTCGGAACATCTGAACAGAAGTGCGGGGGGGGCTCATTTCAAAGGGCAATGACAGCAGTAAAGGAGGAATATCTCATTAATTGACATGCTACCTCAGAGAAGACATGGTACATTCCCATTTTATGTAACCTCATAATTCTTTATTTTTTTATTATTTTGGCTAAAAATAATGCTTGTGCATTTCTCTTATTACTGCATTGTGGTGAGTTTGGCTGATATTTTGGATCTTTACATTGCCATTTCCTCACCATTGCAATATCACCAAGGCTGCTTTTTATTTAAAAAATATTTGAATTATTGCCTAAAACTAACACAATTAGTTTGATAAAGTCTTTTGTAAATTTTAGCTTCCATTCTATAATTTTTAACTTGGGCTTTCAAAAAACTTGCATAAAAGGCTTGGTGTAAAATTAGCATACCCAAAGATGTTATGAGAATTATTTAAGCATGTGGCTATATGTGAACAATGTTATGGTAATCAGGAGATTATATCATTTATGTTTCTTTCTATTCATTGTGAGGTTAAACTTACAATTTAAATAGATTTGGAATCAGTTACAACTCAAAAGTATTAAATCCCTGTCAGATAGTATTAAATTTTAGGAAACTTTCTTCTTTAGGAATGACTATTGCTATCTGTTAAGTAACAATTTGATTTTGTTATAACTAAAATTCTTTTTCTTAAAACGCATCTTTCAAAAAGATCCTTCGTCTTTTGTTTAAGCAAAACTTAAATGTTAAAACTAGTTTAGAGATTAAAACATGCCAGATTAAACAGATATTCCAAGGCATTGATATATAAATGACCAGGAGGGGGGAAGCATAAAATGACAGGAAGCTACTTTTTTGGAATTTAGAATTGAGGTGTATTTCTGCAAGATATTCACTTGAAGGCAAAGAAGGATGGGGATGGGGGAGGAAGCAGTTCACTTACTGTCGGAATTCTGCCAAAGTAGAGAGCTGTCATGGTTGTCATGGTAACTGAAGTATTCATTATTTTTTTAAACCTTCCNAAGTATTCATTATTTTTTTAAACCTTCCTTCCCTCCCCCCCCCCCCATTACGGGCCTTGCCTCTCCTATGCTCTTATATGCCAGTTGCTGATTTCAGGAAGAAGTGAGGGCACTAAGCTTAGACTCTGGAAATGAATACTACTTTGTGTGGATGCTGCTTCAACATATTACAACTTTTTTAATGGGTTTGTTTTCCTTCGTTGATTTTTTAATGTTGAAATTTCTTGCTGTATTCCAAAGACAGAACCCCTGGGGGAGGAAGAGAGCCAGCAAGCAAGCAAGAAATTAAGTAGGTGTGGAAATCTGTGGGATGAAATAGAGAAATAATCCATACTCCACCTGCGTTAGTCCAAGGTTCCCAAAACAGAAATAAATAAGAATGACTTTCCTTCCATTTTCAATAAGAATTTACCAAATTTTTGCCTATTTCTTTATGAATGAATCAAAATTGACAGCTCTACCATTCCTGTTCTTAGGTCTTTTATGCATGCTTTACTTCCCAGTTTAACTCTGAGAATGTGATAGCCTAATCTGAAATTAAATTGGATATAACTTGCATATATAAAGTTTCTGACTTGTAGGTGACAGTTTCTACAATATAATTGTTGATTTGGGCAGCCTGTAGCACTTAATTTTAAAATTAAGGCAAGTTTTGATAACCTCTCAGTTTCTTGGTCTCACTATCATGGTTCAACCTTTAACAGAAACCACAGTGGCTGACCCTCCCAGAAAGCTTATCATAGCCATTGTGTTCTGTGCCAGTTTTTGATAGCACACAGCATTGATTATTTTCCTCTCAGTTACACCGAGCAGAATATATTGTTTGCCTTTCCTAGATAATTTAACAGTAAACATTCATTGGCAGTAAATCCAATGTTAACAGTCTGTAGTATAGAAATGATTCTGTATGCATTGAAGCTATTTTATACAATGTGTATAAGGTAGTATTTGTTTAGTGACCACAATTGGGAGTGGCAGATCTATCACTAAATCGTACAACTGAAACATCACATGCCC
This sequence comes from Ophiophagus hannah, assembly GCA_000516915.1. Taxonomy (NCBI): domain Eukaryota; kingdom Metazoa; phylum Chordata; class Lepidosauria; order Squamata; family Elapidae; genus Ophiophagus; species Ophiophagus hannah. The sequence continues at coordinate 70,133 of AZIM01001259.1, read as the reverse complement.
ACAATAGGTTTATGACCTCACTTCTGCCACGGGTCACTAAGCAAATCAGGCATGGTTGCAATGCAAGATATCACATGGCCGTAACTTCCAATTTCAGTCCTGCCTTCTCCAATTGATTCTGTTTGGTGCAAGCCCATTGTATAGCATACAAATGGCAATCAAACGACTACGGGATGCTGCAGTGGGTGTAAATTCCTGTTGGTGAAGTGTCGGAATGGCAATCACATGATGGTGAGGATACTGTATGGTCATAAATATGAGATAATAACTTCAAATGGCCACCAAAAAAGGAAGTTGGTAAGCAAAGTCTACCTGTGACAAGAATTAGAAGGAAAAATCACATAAGTTATACTTTGTAGAGGGAACATTAGAATTTGTGATGCTGACTTGTGCTACCTTTTTGCCTTGTTAAAATAGCCAATGTAAACTATACATGTATTCTATTACACTTGAGAGACTGTTAGCTTGAGGAATACCTCCATTTTTGCATCTTTTTTGACTTTTACATATTTCAGAAAGTTAACACATTTTGTGTGATTGTTCAATATAGAAGAGTGAAACTTTTATTGCAACAACCTTCTGACAAATCCAGTCCTCCAAAATAATTGCTGAGCAATGGCAGCATGTAAACCTGTACAAAAAGTACAATTTCCTATAAAACTGTTTCTCATTTTCATGAAGTTAATATCAGTTAACCATTTGTTAATGGTACAAAGGTTTCTGCCTAATTTGGGAGAATTACCTAGGAAGGAAGGCAAAAATGCTGCGAAAATAAAAATCCAAGTACCAATAGAAAGGAAGGGAAGAATGAGAAAAGGAAGCTGAAAATTTTTCTTCATGGAAATGATCCCATTTCTACCATAAAAAAAAGATGAAGGAATTATAAATGAAGGAATTAAAGGAAGCATAAACGGATGCAAACATCTCTCCTGCTTGCTCAGGGATTGTCAACCTCCTGATATGGCTGCTAAATCCTGTGTTCAGTAAAGAAATCTTTCCTTATTTCTACTACCATTAAAACCATTAGCAAGTAAGATAACAAGAAGAAAACAGCACAACAACACAGTTGCATTTATGGCTATTGGCTGTCCCCTACGGTTGGGTGACCAGATTTTACAACAGTTTCTAAAAACCAATAGTTACTTCCAGTTTTTGGCAAAATCACACCCATAGCCACCAATGGTTTCCTTAACAACCGCAACATTTGTCTAACAATTGCTAAGGTTGTTAAACAACCATTGCAAAAAACAATAAAAATTATAGTCATTATCACTTACAACCATAATGGGCAGGCTCCATTACAGTTGTAACTCAAAGACTACCTCTGGTTCCCAGAATTCTAATCGCAGGGAATCTCTATTATATCAGTTACTTATTTAATTACTAAATATTATGTTATTAGTTTTCAGGTCCATTGCAGCAGACAGAACTAGTCCATTAAACTAGTCAATTGTAGCAGACAAGGTTGTTAAGATACACATTTTTAAAATGTCAAACAACTTTATGTTCTTTTATTTAAAATATTTTGTGAAACATTGAATAATAACCATATAAAATGAATTAAATATGCAAATGATAGCTAGAAATGTTACAGTAAAAATTTATTACACCATAGGAATAGAATGAAATTCCCCAAATTTCATACAGAAATCCCATAGAAATAAGTACTATTTTGAAAGAGATATAAGAAAGCATTTTAAACTGGTTGACAGGAATTAAACATAACAGCTTTTCCTACATCTACTGTATTTTATTCAGAATGTTGATTTAATTTCAAATGTACATGGAAGTCCTCAAGTAGAAATTCTGGTTTTTTAATACAGACAGACATTATAAGTGCATGTACCATGGCTTATTTCAACCAATAAAAGAGAATTGTAGTGCTTGGGGGTTCTATTTGGAATACCAATGTTCTGATTTTCTGAACAGCATTGAAAAGAAGTGTTAGGATTCGCTAGTAGAGATTGAGATATAATTGCTTGCCTAAAGCAACATCATTTTGGTACATCTCCTGAATACCAATGAGGAAAAACAATAGGGAATAAAGGTGATAAATGAATCCTAGAAACATGAATATTGAGAGAGGGGTTAAGGGTATAGTAGGCAAACATTCAAAAGGTGAGGCTAAATGGTTCAGGAATGGATACCTTTTAATAAGAGTTTTCTTGAGAATCTTTCCAATTTCTTTATTTGTGGTTATATATTTTTTCAATAGTTGCACTGTAGAAATTCAACAGAAAACAGAGTTTCTAATCGCTACTGAAGATAGTTGTGGCCTAAGGATCCAGTAGAATAAAATGTTGATTCTGCCAGAATAATTAAACCAACGTGTCTCCTTATTCTTTCTCAATGTAACTTACTCACTTTTGAAAATAATTTAAATATGTGTGGAGAATTTGAATTCTAGATCCTTTCCGCATTCAAAAGGTTTTGGAAGACAGAAAAACGTTGGCTCTTTGGGAAATTGACAAAATTTGTGATAACGTTTATAAAAGTATTTTGTAAAAGTTATAAGGAGTGCTCCTATGATCTTGCCTTCAAGTTCATATTTGTCTAGCTCTTCATATTAAGTCCCTTTTTAGATGCTTCGTTCTATATTTGACAAATTTTCCTGTGAGCACTTCAGACACATTTGATTGTAAGGCAAATAGTTTGCATCCCATGAGGAGTAGGGTATTATCAGTGATCGATATAGATTCTTTCTTACAGCAAGACAGGGTCTGAGATCCATAGGACAAAATAATTTGCTTTGTTTTAGTTTCTAGTTGCATCTAATTAAATTTGTTCATTACTGTTAAACTATTCTTTTATAATTGATCTACATTAATTTTGTCACCTTCAAAGGAAGAAAATGAAAAGATGTGCGCAGGGCTTGCGTATAAAAGTAAGCTATAATTTAAATTTAGCTGTATGACCAAGAATGTGCAAGCATCCACCCTTCAATTTTCTTCTCTGAAAGAAAAAAAAATGCAGCCAATAATAGCAATAAAGCAGGAATAAGTATAATTATGTTTATATTCATAATAGTGGTAGGTAATAGTGGGTGTGTTCCATACTAATTATGCTTTGTCCCTTTCAGAATAGACACTGTATGATGGTTTAGCATAATGTATAAACCAGATATTGTGGCTTAAAATTAGTTGTAGATAGTTTATAAATAAGTCTACTTCATGCTAGCATTGTTTTTGTGGTTTAGCAAAGCTAGTTTTATTTTAAACTGTAGCTTCTGACTGCTTTTTTAAAAACAATATATTTCAGTGAAGCTTTTATTGCTCTCTATATGCTTATAGAGAAGAAAAGCTATTTTGAAATTCTGGCACTCTGCATTGGATCACTCCATTGTGCACATAACCATATATTATAGTTGATCATTAAGTGTGAATGCAGCTATTAGCATTCATCTTTAAAGTTTGAAGTTGTTACATTATGGCTAGAAACATTCTGGTAGTAAAACTTACATGCTGAGCAGATAAACAATGAATCAATTATTATAAATTATCAAGACGATAAATATGCCAATTTATGAAAAATGCTGCAAGATCTAATACAGTGTCTTGGTCTATTTCAATGGAACAGGCACATTTGTTACTTGAAATTTATGATTACAAAATCAAAAACAAATATATTTTTACACATAAAATTTTATCATAACTCCCTAATTATTATTATTAGGGGTAATTTTGCTTTAGGATTAAACAACCTGTAGTCCTCAGAACACTTCCAAAAGTTGATACTGAAAAGTAATTCTGAATGAATTAGAAAGATATTGCTTTAATATGTGGGGAGGATTAAATACATTTAGTTTTTGTCCTGACACATTTCTTTATCCTTATTCTTTATCCTTTTTCATGTATAATCCTGTGCATTCTACTCAAAAACTAACTGGACTTTATTGTAATCACAAAAACAATTGATGCAAAATAATGATTTAATTTTTTTCAGTTGATATCAACTGAATTTTAAATATTTATCCTACGTGTTCTACAAAATGCACTTGAATATTCATTTATTTAGTGTTTACATGTTCACAAAGAGGGAATAATGTGTTTAAAGACTGGCATTTGTGCGGCAGAATTTTTGTGAAGAGCCTAGCTTGAGAAAAACTTGCTATTTTCTACCTATATAAATTTTTTCATTAGACCTCCCTATTTCAGCAATACTTGAATGCCTTTGTGGACATATTCTTATGCATCTTTATCAACTTAACTATCACCTATTGTTAAAAAGTGACTGCTGTTTCTCCCTTTGGCCAGAGTAAAGAACCTTTTAACCACCCTGGACTTGGTCCTGAATTTACAAACTTAGTTAATCAGTACCTATAATTTGAGTTGTTTACATACATACATACATACATACA
>AZIM01001259.1:54683-65761 GCA_000516915.1 Ophiophagus hannah | reverse complement strand
ACACACATACACACACACACATATTTATATGCCACTTATCTCATGGTCAAGCAACTCTATTCAGTTTTATCTAATTATATGAAAACATGTACCCAAAATCCATTATAGAGGAGAGTTCAGTGTATAAAATGTAAATGCATATGTAAAATTAGATGAAACAATATTGTATCCAGATTTAATATATATATTAGTGTAAAAAGTATATTGTATTTATTTAGTACACTATATGTAGAATGTAAGGTAATCCTGACTTAAGTCTGAATGATTTTCATGGATTTATTCTTTTTTTTTTAAAAAAAAATGGATCAAGCTCCCCCTTTCCCCCAGGGATAGCATCTCTATTCACTCTTTTATGTAAAATACCCTGGTAGATAGCTGTGGAGTGGAATGATGACATTCTTATTATTTAATTGAATTTTTTGCATGCAACATTGAGTTCCATGTTTTGTATGTGAAAGAATTCATTTCCATCTACTGGAGAAAATTTGAATGGCATCCTTATTGGTTACAATAACAAAAGCAATCTGCATTTATGCAATAGTTTCTCTAAGAGCTTAACATATTTCACATACAAATTTCTTCTTATCAAGCTATTCTTGGAAAGTATCTGGCTGTCTCAGATAAATACTCTTTTGTCAGATAAATTATTTCACACTAAGGGTATGAAATCCCTTTAAATCAGGTTTCCCATAAATTTTACCCTCTAAGATAAGATCTACCACAAGCGTCCTATCCTTCTGCAAGAGCCTAAAGTTCTGCTGGTTGGCTTAGGGACCAAATGGGGGAAGTCCATGCTGCAAGTGACTGTTGGATTGATTGCAGACTCCCCCCCTCCCCTCGCATTGCTCTGCTCTCCACCTGTTCATCTTTTTGGATATCATATTGATGTATTCTCATTGTATACAGTTTACATGTCTTTCATTTTCTTTCTTTTTATTATTGTAAGCCACTTAGAGTAGCCCCACGGCAAGATAACTGGCAAATAAACTAAACAAACAAACCAATATTATTTCATGGGTTTACTAAACAATTCAAAAGTCATGGTAGATTTTACCTAAATGCTTCATTCTAAAAATCAGAGCTTGCATCTCTATGTTACATGTGAAATCTTACATATTTTCCTTTTAAAAATATCCTCATGGAATATTTTTACAAAATAATTTATGGGATTATTTATATTTTGTTTTCCTTTGATTGTTTCCAATATAGCTCTTTTGGGGTTATTTTTTCCTTGGCCCAACCCTACTCCATAAAACGAAAGAAAAAAAGAATATTTATTTATTCATTCATTCATTCATTTGTTTTTTTAATCACATTTATGTAGCTGCCCATCTCATAAGAAGAGTCTGGGCAATGTGCAGCAAAAAATATAAATAAATAAACATGTCAAACACATATTTTTAAAAATGTTTTTAAAAAAACACAGATTTGAACAGCTAAATATTTGCATATATTTGAAAGTATGTGAACCTTTGCTTTCATTAACTTTCATGATGTAATTCAATGTTTCTGGTATCTGTTGATCACTCCTTACACACCAGCTTGGGGGAATTTTAGCCCATTCCTCTTTAAAAATCAGCATCAACTGAGGGAGGTTGGTGAGCTTCCTTGAATTACCCACTTCTCCTTTCACAACATTTCTTAAAATTTATATCAGGATCTTGACTTGGCTGTTTTAAAACATTAATTTTCTTCTGTTTTAATTGTACTTTGGTCATAGACTTGTGTTTTTTGAGTTGTGATCTACTTTCTCTTTAGCTTCAATTTACAAGCAGATACCCTAATTTTTTTCTGTAAAATTTGCTAGCAAAATTCAAAATACATAGTTCCATTAATGATGGCAAGCTGTCCTGGTCTAGAGATAGTAAAGCAAGTCCAAACCACAATTCTGCCATCACCACATTTCAATTGGAATAAGGTTCTTTTACTTGAATGGCTTTCCCCAAACATAACATACTTTATGTTTTATTCAAACTCAGAAGTGCTATTTTAGTCTCAGCCATCCACTCTTCCAATAACCTTTTGGCTTATTCACGTGATCTTTCTCAAAGTGTAGATAGGCAATAAAGTTCTTTTTTGGAGAGTAGTGGCTTTCTTCTTGCCACCTTAAAATATGATCTGCATGTAATTTTAAACTCTTAATTGGTCCTTATGTACTCATTGCTATACTGTACTTATTCATTACAATACAAACTTACTTATGCTCCACAGTTGTAATCAGATACTCACATATATAACCCCACCATCTTGTTATCATGAAACACACACACATTGCAGCCTGTTGAACACAAGGATGAGACAGTAAAATAATATGTATTCTTAGGAGGAGTAACTATTTAAAACATTTGAACACAACACTGAATTGCAGAGCTATACTCAAACTCTTAGTAACCTCAATCCTTTAAAGAAAAATAAACATCCTTACACTGTACAAAGATGAGTGTTTATCACCTTTGTGGGGTGGGGTGCAGAATGGCATTGGTAATCCTCCCCTGTAGCAGGTAAAGGTAACTTCTTTTTAACCAACTATATTTTTATAAGATTCTGAGTGGTTATTCAAATGTGAATAATCAAGTCTCTTTACAGACGTGGAAAGCAGATACTAGTATTTCTTTAAATGCATTGTTATAGGAGAGCCTACTTATATAAAATACCATCCACTGCCAAAAGGAATCTGAGACCTGATTAACTGAATTCCATTTTATGTAGTGAAGTCTGTACTATATAGTCTTATTTAACATTACTGTTTTTCTTTCTTGTAGTTCAAAAACACAATGATTACCAAGTATTCTTCTATTTGTGGATTGTCTTCTACTTCATTAGTTCCTGCTATACTCTTATCTGGGACTTGAAGATGGACTGGGGTCTTTTTGACAAGAACGCCGGTGAAAATACTTTCCTTCGGGAAGAGATTGTATACCCACAAAAAGTGTGTATATAGACAGTGTTTATTTGGAAATGCTTATCAGTGTGCATGCTGAAGAGGGCTTCTTCTATTAATTTCTGTTTAAACTGAGCATTATCTTGATTGTAGATAGATGCTATCTTTAAAAATGTGTTTTGAAAGAGAGAACTGATTAAGCTGAAACATAGTTGGAGGATCAAAAATAAGTAGGTATCCACATGAAGAATTAGTTCAGAAAGAACAAAAATATTTGTTTCAATTTTTCTTCCATCACCTTAGCAGCTAATTATTTTCTCTTTCATTTTCTCTGTTTCTGTTTCTCAAGCATCCATACATTTTCCCTGGTCATCTCCTCTCATCCCCACATCTTAGTGGTGTAAAGCAATAACCAAGTGCTCTAGAGATAGCAATAGCACTTAAACTTATATACAGTGCTTTACAGCCCTCTCTAAGCGGTTTACAGAGTCGGCATATTGCCCCCAANGTCAACCTTCAGCCTGGTGAGATTCGAACTGCTAAATTGCAGGCAGCCAGCAGTCAACAGAAGTAATCTGCAGTACTGCATTCTAACCACTGTGCTTCCGCAGATGATCCTAGGTTTGTTTGAACTGATGGGAGCATGTCTGGAATTTAATAATAGGTTAAATTGTAGTTTGGCCAAAGGAAAAAAAAACTATGCAGAAGTTCTTATGTGCAAGAGACAGCAAGTCTTTCAAGGCACCAAGATAACATGAAAGTATACTGTATTTCTTGCAGTTATATTACTGTCTAGCAGAAGAACACACAATAGAACCAAAAACCAAAAATGATTGTTGTTTTTGGTTAATAGATTTTTATTACTGTAGTAATAGATTGTAAAGTACAAGTGAAGTATGGTATGTTATGGTTTGAAAGATCTATAGTTCCTTGACAACAGAAAATAGATAGTCCTTGACTTACAGCCATTCATTTAGTAACCATTTGAAGTTACAACAGTACTTTAAAAAGTGACTCATAATTATTTTTCACATTTACGGCCATTGCAGCATCCCCCACAGTTCATTGAAATCAAAATTTGGACACTTGGAACTGACTCATACTTATGATGGTTCCATTGACCTAGGGTCATATGATTACCTTTTGCAACCTTTTGACAAGCAAAGTCAGTGGGAAAGACAGATTCACTTAATAGTCATATTGCTAGCTTAACAACTGCAGTGATTCACATAACAGTTATGGCAAGAAAGGTCATAAAATGGGGTAAAACTCACTTAACCACTACCTTGCTTAGCAATGGAAATTTGGGGCTTAGTTGTGGTTGTAAGTCAAAGACTACCTATGTTTAGAAAACAATATCAAATTCATTTACTGGCAAACTATCAGAAATGAAACTGTTGCTGCCCTTTTAGTTATGTAATATTTGTCCTTCAACAAGTTGATAGCTAGAAATTTAGCTCACCTCTGATGATACTGTACTTATAGCCATAAAAAAGATTGCAAAGAGAGTCTGAAAATGAAGAACTGGATATCTCTATTTATATATATTTATTTGGAGGTTGATTTGGTGGATATTATTCCTTGATACTACAACTGCCTATTTTATCTGTTTAATAGGCCTATTACTACTGTGCCATTGTAGAGGATGTGATTCTACGTTTTGCGTGGACTATCCAGATTTCTCTGACTACCATGGAAATTCACCCTTTTGCTGGTGACATCATTGCTACTGTATTTGCACCACTAGAGGTTTTCCGGTAAGATGCACTGCACTAACAGCGTAGTTACTGAACTTTGGAGGGCCTATTTGTAAATAATTATGAGTGCATTTATCTTCTGTAATTAAAAATATTTTATTCTCTCTCTACAGCTCTAAATCAGCCCACTCAGATGAACAATACTTGCACCATTAAAAAAAGTATTATGTAGTATTTAAAAATGCAGACAGAAACTGCAAATCAAGAGAGACCTTGGTTATGGTCTCTAACATTCAGGATTTGAAACGTCTACATTTATAACTATTAGAAATATCCCAGAAGCTAATTAATACAATTTCATATTATTTTTAGGAGGGATTATAAAATATCTATGAAAGTGTGATTTACATTTTACCACAGTTTGAGTATTTGGGTTTATCTGTTGGGAATCAAACCTAGATTTAATGTTTGAGTGAGGGGACTAGGTTTCAGTATCCAAATTTAGCATATGCTCGCATCAACTCATTATACTGAAATTTTGATCTTTTTTTCCCTCCAGTATTTGACCTGTTACAATAACATTATTTACTTTTTTGGTAGTCATATCGATATATTTCTTGGATTTTTTTCCTTATTTATTTTATTCTATTATTTTACTTTCACTTTGTTTACACTTCCTTTTTATTTCTTTGTGAGCTGCCTAGAGTAGCCCCATGGTGAGCTAGGTGGCAAATAAATTTAATAATAATAATTTTGAAAAAGGCTGTCAATCAGTTTACATGTATTGATTAGTCAATTGGAAATTAATGCAAATGTTCTCTGGCTTTAGTTTTCTTCTTTGTCATTTCTTTGGGGAAAAGTGGAAAATTGATTTTCCTTATAAAATATAGTATATTTATGCATAGTTAATATCTTCAAATCTTTTAGTTGCTTATTATCTTCCACTTTTCAGGCGGTTTGTATGGAATTTCTTCCGATTAGAGAATGAACATCTGAATAACTGTGGTGAGTTCCGAGCTGTCCGAGATATTTCAGTTGCACCTCTGAATGCAGATGATCAGACCCTGCTTGAACAGATGATGGACCAGGAGGATGGTGTCCGAAACCGCCAGAAAAACAGAGCTTGGAAGCGTAGCCAGAGTGTGTCCTTGCACAGACCACGTCTTGCTTCACAGTACGTGTTACACAATAGCCCAATGAGTTTCTTATTTGATTAGAAGACCTTTTTCTCCTTGTGTTTCCCTTCGATATTCTTGGGACTGCAATTTCCAGAATTCACAGCTGAAATGACCAAAAAGAGTGCTGAAATTTCTGAAGGGCATACAATCGGAACAGGCCAAATTAGATTTAATAAGTAAATCTAATATGGGAAAAGTAAAAGAAAGCTGGCCATTTTTTTCTGTTGCATTTCCACCCCACAAGAAGCCAGTTTACATTGCTTTCTGATACCCAACTTTCCTAAGGTTAAGAATTCTTAATGCATTTTAATTAATATATGTAATACTTAATTTAATTAAATTAATGCATACGCTCTTCATGTAACCAGAAGTTAGTGGAAATAAAACTGATAAACTGGATTTTCTCTCATGTATGCATCCCCTTACCCAGAGGGTTGTTGGCAAGCATTAGATGTTGGTGTTTCAGAGAGTCCTAAATCTTTTTCTCTAAATCTTGTGTAGTGCCTATCAATCTTTCATCTCCTCACAAGATGCTATTCTTTTGTTGGGATGGATCATTCTCACCCTCTGTGCAGTATTTGCCAGGAGAAAGTCAGCATTTGGGAAGATGGGGAAAATTAACCTTGAGAATGCAGTATGTCAAAGTGCTATCTGTTCTTTGAAGTAGTTGTGTCCTAGATTACTGACTCAGAAGGCCCCATTTTTCTTGGAGCCCTACAAGTTCCAGGAAATTGAGAATTTTTGGTAGATTGAATTTTGTTCATGGGCAGCTTTTTTCATTCAGGGCAGAAGGCATTCTTTCAAGGAGAAGAAATCTGTGGTTGGTATAAAGATACTTAGAGTCACATTAAGATAGTATGTGAAGTTGACATTATATTAGAAACTGATAATTCACTGCCTATTGGCAAGAGCAGAATGTACCTAGCTTTCCTAACTGGGAAGGCTAGAATTTATGATAAGGATGTGACATAGTTCTTGTATTCTTATATTCTTGTGATCATTGAGTATCTAATTAAATTCAACTATTAAGATGCCTAGCACAAAGAGGTTAATATAACTTATCAAGTTATATGCAGTATTTATCCATATTTTGTCCAAACCCAATTCTAGTTTAAATCTATTGCCCTGCTCAGTATATTGTACAATCTGTTGCACACAGATTTTCTACATATACATATAGCACTTATATATAGCATGGAATTAAGATTGTTTTAATATTTCCAAGTATATTGAGCTGAAGCCTGTACACCAAATCTGCATAATTTTACATGCATAACAGTTGGTGTGACTCACTACTAATAAGTAATGAAACTAGCTACAGTAATACCCAGGGGAAGTATTAAGCAGTAGCTGTGATTCCAGTTCCCTCAGGGCTATAACTCTTATAACAAAGCACCTTCATTGGTTTCTTGCATAAGTCTTTTGGTGGAGATCATAACCTATTGCATAGATTCAAAGTGTAACTCGGTCTTCTGATAATCTATTGAAGCTACCATCTTCCATTGTTCCTATTGCCATCACTGGTAACCTGGGCATACTGACTAAATATCAAGCCAGCTAAAAGATATTCCCCAAATGATCTTCAGTCATGTCCTCCAATAGCTTGCTGTTTTGTGGATGAAGCATATTATTTGGTTTTAGTTACAGGATTGTTATCATTTATACACAAATACCAAATTGGATGTATTGTCAGATTTATAAAAGCTAGGGACAGCTCCTCCTCTAAATGAATGTGTATTTCATTTTAGGCAAGCTATACTTATGTCATGTTCATCATCGAGTTTGCCCTTCTTCCCCCATTTAGTGCTGGATTATCATACCTCCTTTTTATATGTAGGGACCTTGACCTGTCCCTATATTGATCCATTGCTCTTCTATTTGGTGTTTTTGCTGCTTTTCTCTTTATGGTGATGTTAAAGTTTACATACATACATACATACATACATACATACATACATACATACATACTTTCTATTAAAGAATTTCACATAAGTAAAAAGTAAACATGAAATTATATGGAGTGAAAATAAACAATAGGAATAAAAGAATAACTAAAAATAATAGTGCAAATAGAAAGAAAATATGGTGATGCTAAAAAGTTTAAATTATTTTGTAGCAGAAACAGCTCTTACAAGTATATTTTTCAATAGTGCCAGTATCAACACAATATGATTTTGGGGGGAAATTTTAAAGGGCTACATCATATTTTTGTTGCATTTAAGTTGCAATTCTTAATCATTTCTGCCTCCCTGTTCTCTATTTAGAGAAGTTGTATACAACATAATTTCACCTTGAGAGTAATTGAATGGCCATGTGTTAGGTCCAGATGATTTCAGTGTTATAACCTTGTATTCCTACAGCTGTAAATTGATTTCTGCATTTCAATAAAGATCAAATGCAGTCATCTTTTAAAACTCATCCAGGAATAATTTGAAATAAAAAAAATCTTTTTTTCTAATACATCAAAGGCAGTTTACAGTATTAAATTTAATATAATTTTTGTCATAGCCATGGTAACTTGGGAGCCACATAATATCTCTCAGATTGCTTGAGTTACAGCAGCTGGGTAAGAGAATGCATAATAGTTTTCCTATTATGCATTTCATTCACAACAACATTATCCTGTTAGAAAATATGGAAGTTGCCACTCTTTTTAATCATGTGTGCTTAGGGAAGGAAGATAATGCAATCATTCTTTGTGAAACTGACATACAGGCATGAAGAATTTTGCCATCCTTCCTTATTATCTGTTTTCCCTTCTCAGCTTCCATTAGTGCTACATTTGCTGCCGTCCTGTCCAAATCATTTTAGAATAATGCTTGTTATTCTATCCTCTACCCTCTGGAGATTTAGCTTTTGATACCCCTTCTTGTATCACATATTTCTTAAGGAGACGTTTAAATTCATTTATTTTGTTATCAGCAGCTTTTAATTGGTTATAACTTTTGGCTTTAAATTCCAGCCAGTATCCAACTTTTCCTCTGTCCTCAAATTATAAATTATCTTAACCTCCCAATCTAGCATAGCATAATTTATGAAATGTACAGTCCACTTGCCATATAATTATGCTGCAGCAAATCCTCGTCTAACTTGTTTAAAGCTCATCTGAAATTCAAAATACATTCATTCATGGTTATCTCTTTGATTTTTTCTTGCTCTTCAGTTTGCTGTCATTTATTGCTCAAATTTTTCATCTTCATGTTTTATTATCTTTTAATGTTGGTTTTAGTTCCATTGCTTGGCTATGTTTTTTTTTAAGTTGTACTTGACTTATGATCATTCATTTAGCAACCAAAGTTACGACAAAACTGAAAGAAGTAATTTACAATGATCACAGCAGCCCTGCGATCACGAGATTGCAATTCTGGTATTGGCAACCAGCATATAATTACAACAGTTGCAGCATCCCAGGATCCCATGATTGCTAATTGTGACCTTCCCACTCAGTTTCCAACAAGTAAAGTCAATAGACGATTCACTTAACCACTCTATGATTTGCTTAATGACTGTGGCAGAAAAGGTCATGAATGTGGTTATGTGATGACTCACTTAACAATTGCATATTAAGCAATGGACGTTCCGGTCTGAATTGTCATAAACCAAGAACTACTTATATTGTTTGATTATTTTTACCTTATACCCATGCCCTTGTGACCTCTCACTTAGATTACTGAAACTACTCTACATTGGGCTGCCACACTGAAAAGCATTCAGAAATTTCAGTTGGTGCAAAATTGAGCTGCATGGCTAATAAATGGTGCTGGCTACACCTCAATGTAACAACATTGCTCTGTGAGCTGTACTGGCTGCCAGTATGTTTCTGGGTCCAATTCAAGGTGCTGGTTGTCACCTTTATGTCACCTACATGGCTTGGGACCAGGTTACTTGAGAGGGATTAACTTTTTCCAAGAGTTTCCCATCCAAATTGATCCAATGGATTGGGCGTGCTGCAGATCTCATCAGCCAAAGAGTGTTGACTGGCAAGATAAGCTGGCAAGATAAGATAAGTGGCAAGATAAGATAAGTGTTAACTAGAAGATAAGCTTTCTCTCCCTGCCTTATGAAATATCCTCCCCTCAGAGATTGGAATGGCCCCAACCCTATTGGCCTTTTCCAAAGCTTTAAAAACTTGGCTGTGTACCTGGGCCTGAGCTTGGTATATTTAAGAGCTCTGTTACTTGACTAGCCCTCTTCTACTTCCATCAAAACATTGTTCATGTTCTCTGCCACTTTTAATTTTTATTCTTTGAAATTCTTCTTATTTCCTGATTTTATATGTTTGTCTCTGAGTTTGGGTATTCTCATTTTTCACAGCAGTCATTTTTATATACATTTTCTCATACTCCTTCACTTTATTATTTCAACAAGCTTACTTTTTTGTACTCCCTATTTGCCTTCATATTTATATAGCAATTTATAACATAATTGCTTTTACTCTCTTCCAGGAAGGCTCCCCATCCTCTTTAATGCCTTCTATTAATACATTTTTAATTATTTTTTCATAAAGAACTTGTATCTTCCTGAAATTCTCGTTTCAGTCATTTCACTTTTTCCCTCTTCTTCCTTGTCCATTTCCCCCAATCCATTTTTGATAGTTTAAAAAAATGGTCTGTCTCACATTCAGAACTTCTCATCTTGTACCCTTCACTAATTGTTTCCTGTCAATGTTTCATCATAAACAGTCTTGGTTTTATATTTATATAAAACATTAATAACAGACTACTTTCTAAGCAGCTATTCTCAAGTCACCATTCTCATTCTTTCTTGGGTCTCTAAAGGCTTATAACTTTTTCAGTTCTCTTGCACCTTGTTCAAGCTGATGTGTTCATAGCATGTAACAGATTTTTTCCCCTCCTTCTAGCAGTTTTTTTCTCCTTCTAGTAGTTTTTTTCCTTTCCGGATTAGAATGAACCTGAACCTACTGCTTTTGTATACAAACTTAGAATCTAACCAGATTCTAGAATCTAAAGATTACTTTGCAGGGCAACATTCTATTTAATGCATATCACAACTAGAAGATACGTTCATTGTACTAGCAAATGCTCATATGAGCTTGAATATTGAGGATGCTGATTGGGGGGTGAGTTTTGTGGCTACATTTAAAATCCCCTTCATTTCCTGATTTTGGATCCCAGTTAACACATAGATTTAAATGCTCTCACTTGAACACAACAAAAGCAAAATGCCATTTTATTTTCTCAAATTTGCATATAGATGTGTGCGTGTGTATGTATATGTATGTGTGTGTGTCATCATGAAGAATATATATATATATGTATATGTATGTATGTGTGTATATATATATATATATATTTTCGTAGA
>AZIM01001259.1:41433-54406 GCA_000516915.1 Ophiophagus hannah | reverse complement strand
TACATACATATACATATATATATATATACACATACATACATATACATATATATATATATATACACATACATATACATATACATATACATATACATATACATATTCATTCATTCATTCTTCATGATAATAGGGAAAGATGAACTTTAGAAGCCTACCATTTTGATTCTATCTAGCACAGGGGTCCCCAACCTCTGGGCCACGGCCCACTACCAGATTGTGACCTATTTTCAACTGGGCCGGCATACACACATGCACAGCTCAACTCGTGCAGGCCTCCTTTGATTTGAATTGTTTAGAAAATAAAGATATTAATGGCAAGGAGCTTGCAACAGCAGCAAGAAATATTCTGATCATAGAGCATCACTGCTTATTCTGTACCAACAATGATTACAATGAATGCCCATTTCAGTAGAAATGCTTTTTCTTCTAAGTTCCTTTCATACTAGCAAGTACTCAGCAGAGGGAGCTGTTGATATATAATATTTATTCAGTTCAATAAACATTAATATGCCTAACCAACATTCTTCTGCCTAGATTGTGTTTTAAATGCATAGAAAGCTATTTCCCCAGATGTTTGGGTCAGGGGGTAGATGAAGTCTGCTAATAATAATAGTCAGTGGGGTTAACCATTTATGTTGCTAGGATAAATAAATAATTAAAATTTAATTGTTCTAAAACACCTAAAAGGGTTTAATAGAAATACTATGGCATATTGTACAAATTGCACAACAGTAGTTAGCTGTGGTCAAAGAAACAAAATTAGCTTAATCCTTTTTAGATATTTTAGAGCAATTATATTTTTCCTCTTTTATCCTAATTGTGACTTTTGTGTTTTAACTGCTGATCTATGACCAAATAAAGATTGATTAATTGATAGATTGACAAATTGTTTAATGAAAGTTTAATTTCCTGTTTTCTCAGGTCAAAGATTCATGACACCAAAGTATTAATAGAAGACACAGATGATGAAGCAAACACATGAAATGCCCACAGAGTCAAGTTCCACATCCCTCATGTTCTCTTGCTTTATTACCTTCCCAACCCCAACTGCCACCCAGTCTATCCTCTGGTATAGTTCCAGCTAAAAACAGGAGAAAAATCTGAACACATTTTCTGAGCTCTTCCGGACCGGTTCCTATGGACTCCAACAAGCTCACTGTGTTTTCTTTTCTTTTCTTCTGGTTTTAATTTGATTTCTTGTTTTTAAAATATAAATCTAACTTTGTTTTGCCAATCAGAGGGACATTTAAGGAAGGAGCTGTCTTAAAGATTGTTTACAATCTCTTCAAGGACATACAATCTGGATGAAGAAGCATCATTTGGACTCCCTAATGGGACTTTACTGAAAAATCATTCGGTCTCTACTCAGTCCAGTTTTGACTGGTTGAAACTGGACCGGCGTTTTTAACTCTGGCTCGCGCTCTGATTTTTGGTGTTTTCTTTCATATCCAGCGCCAAGGCACTAGCTGCACTTGCCGGGAAAGTGCACTTAGAGCAGTACCTTCATTCACGAAGCTACTTTTTAATTTGGTGTAACTTTCTTATTTTTTTTTTGAAATATGATGTATTTGTTGCACATAGTTTTCATATTATTTATGATAGTTAACCTTATGAGAATGGTTTTTGAGTCCTGTGCAATGAAGGTGGTAACTCTTTAAAAAAGAAAAAAAAGGCAAGTGGTTGGGGAGAAGGGGATGTAGATCCTTGATCTCTCTTGCTGCAAGGTTAAGCCCTTTAAAATACCTCTTTGAGAGAACTTGCACCAGCTTAACCTGATTTTTTTTTCTCCTTATTATTGATTGATTGATTTTAAGCCAAAGTTACTCTGTTGA
This sequence comes from Ophiophagus hannah, assembly GCA_000516915.1. Classification (NCBI taxonomy): domain Eukaryota; kingdom Metazoa; phylum Chordata; class Lepidosauria; order Squamata; family Elapidae; genus Ophiophagus; species Ophiophagus hannah. Next base: position 52,574 of record AZIM01001259.1, on the reverse strand, counting down.
ATTTTACTTGCTGCTGCTGGTCCCGCAGAAATCTTGTCACCTTTCTTAGCTGGATCTTCTTTGTATGTGTGCCTCCACAGAAATAATAACATGATCTCCAGATTTCTGTTGGAAAAAATCTAGAGCTAGATGTAGTCCGTCAGATATCCATGCAAGAAGCCTTAGTTTGTACATTTAAGAATGGTCTTCATTTTAGTGAGCTGAGTCTCCAGGACATCATCCCATTTTTAAATAGGGAGTTCCTGTTTGTATGGTTCATTCATTCCAGCTAAAAAATAGAGAAAAATAAAACTGATTGAGACAAAGGTCTGTCTTGTGGATATAGGATTACTCATTCAGCAGTATATACTGGGTTCAGGCAGATACTCAACAGCTTGTCATTTATGTCATCCAGAGGTTGCGTAGTCTCTATTGAGAAAGTTGGTATTGCTATAGAAAGGGCTCTTTAATTTTTTTCAATAAATAAAATATTTTGCCATACTTTGGCAAAAACTTGTCTGACAATCACTGTCCAAGAACATCCTCAGGTTAACTTTTGTTTCATTTTTTAAACCTACCTGCCCCAAGTCCTAGATTTCCAATGTGGTGCTAGGCTCAACTTTTACAAGCATTATGAGTGGCACTGCTAATTGGACTTATGGTAGATGGTCATACACTTTAGTAAATTCTTTAAAAAAAAGTTATTGGTTGATTATTTCTTTTAATTCCATATTGGCCTCCAGCATCCATAGGATAGAGCAGCATGAATGCTTAAGATGACCACTCCCTCTCCTTGTAGTAGAAAGCCTGTGTTGTGTATGCCAAGCATTTGTACTTCATATTAGCAAATGAAAGCTTATTGTGCTCTGTTACACAATGTGTGCATTTGTGAGATCACCACCCTATGATGGGAGAAGCTATTTCAGATTTTCTTAAGTCTGATATTGATATAGGATTTCACAGCAAAGACTGTGTTGTTCTTGTTTATGTTTTTAGATGGTGTTAGTTCCTTTCTCCTGTACAATCTCCTTTGGTTTGAAAATCACAAGCATACTTTTAAGCAAAGAGGATTCCTCTTTTATCCTTTTTTTCCTTAGTTAATAATCTTGTCTATAATAATTTATTTCCTTATTTTATCTTTAAAGCCATTCACAAGACTTACTTTGTAAAGCAACTGTGACTTAAAAATAGTATGCATTATGTGCCTGTAGACATAAGGAACTAGAAAACAAATTGCTAGCGAAACAAATTAATTACAAATCAGGACTCCTTGACAGGCAAGAGAGCTGTTAGAATGAAACTTTAAATCACAGTTATTTTTTATTGTGCTTTAACTTGGTAGAAAATTTAGGACATTGTGGTTGTAATGCAAGTAGATTTTGGAGTTGTACATTATTTGTGCTTCTGCAGTGTAGCAGTTATTGCTTGGTATTCTAGTACCAGGCTGTTCTAGTAGAAAAGTTGGATTTGGAGTCCCACTAAGCTGTTTTGTAACAAGATGAGTCTGCAATTCAATGAGAGGTGTTTTTTTTAACATATTGTAATAATAGACTACTACCGAACTTTATGTGAATAATGGCAACTACTTATACATTCAGTTAAACTAATATGAGAGGTCATTCTACCTAAGGAATGTTAATCTGAATAAATCATGGGTCCCCTAAATTCCTCCTGCCAAAGACATATAACAGGGAAAGATTTATTCAGGATATACTGAAGGATTCTGACATTTAAGGGTGAAGCAGAAGGAGTAACCTGATGGTGGAAATTTAGAAATACCAGCAATTTGAAATAATTTACCTATGAGATTAGGAAGATTATATATGCCACAATGAACAATTTTTTTTATACCACCATCATCTGACTATCACTGCCTTGTGCATAACACAACCTTTTACGTGGAAGTATTAAGTGAAGTTCCAGATTTAAATTTATATTTAGAGTACTTGACTAACTTTCATAAATTGGATGTTGAGGGTTTTTTTTTTTTTGAAACTGTAATGATTAGCCAAGTTCATTAACTAAGCCCCTCCCCCCGGGTTCTGTCATCAAAAAGCCCTACATTGAATTGAATTGTATATTTGGAAGAAATGTGTGTCCTAAAGAATTCATGCTTGGTAGCCTAACTTAAGAAATTGAGATCTGCCTCTTCCTAATGTAGAGGTTCATCTCCAGAGTTCACTGTATTTTCCTGTGGATGGTTAGTGCAGAATTGTTTATTAAAACCAGTCTATCTGAATTTATTATGCAGAAAACTTTTAGAATCACTAAAATGGAATATTGGGATAGCTAGGATACCATTTCCATTTTCCTGGAGTGTGGAGAAATGCCATGTAACTCTCAACAAATATTCAGGTTTTTTTCCCCTCAGAGAGTTAAAGACCTGAAAGAAGGGTTGATGCTTTTGACTTCTGCACTTGGCCTTTTCCATGTCTGGCAAATAGATTTAATGTTGTGTTACATAATGGTTAGGTTTTCTTTGACCTAAATGACAGGGGGATAAGAGAAAGCTATATGAACCTCATGGGAATTAATGGCTTTCTTAAGCGGTTACCTGTTTTGAAAATGGAATGGAATTGACACTCTGCCAAGAAGACTGTAGAAGCATCTTTGTGAGGATATGCAGAAGCACTTTGCTACTTTTTGGTTTCCTCTTTCAAAGGAGTTTTACCTTTCCTTATTTTGTCAGAGAAGATGAATTTGTTATATTTGAATTAAAATAACTCCCCTGCTCTTTGTCCATTCTCTATAAAGGTTACAGAGTTGTGGAGAGTAGGAATCTTGCAATGGATTCAGGCTTTATTCTGAGCATTAAAAAACAAAGCTCCTTTGTTTTCATGCTTTGCTTTTTATTACCTGATTTCTTTATCTTTTTGATTGACACAAGCAAGTGTGATTTGTAGGAAAATAAACAAAAGTTCACATATTGGAAGTTGAAATGTGTTCAGGAAAAAGTATATAATTCTGGTGTCTAAGAAGGAAATGCCGTGCTATCATTCTAGTATCAAATTCCATTGTGTTATTCTGGACTTTGGCTTGAAATTGATCACAAGCCTATAGGCAGCTTTGTATAGATCATTTTATTTTAAAATATTTTAAAAACATCAGACAATTTCATCATTAAGGAAGTCCGCCTTTCCCCCTCCCCACAAAAAAACCCCTTCATTGGATAAAAATGTGTCCAGTGTATTTATTTCCTGTGGAGAAATGCTGTGTCTAAATTAAGCAATGTCTTCAGCATCTAGATATTTCTAAGCTTCTTCAAGAGATGCACATGAACATTTTTAATCCATGTTTGTGTTCTCATATTTTCATTTTCAGGGAAGCATTATTGATAAGGCCTCTAATCTTATAGAATTACAAATCTGCAAAGAGCAGGGAAGAAAAATGTAATTTGGCTAGGAATATTTCCTGTTAATATATAACAAATTTGATCTCTTGACTATCCCACTTTTCTCTAAGAGTCATAAAAAAAGCTAGAAGGCATAAGTTCAAATTCTAGATTTTAGAACCTATTACAATAGTTAGATCCAGAATCATGCAATTTTACTGATACAGTTGTCAGGTTAAGACAAAGCTATTTCCTTTTCTAATCACCATGCTGAGTTGAGCAATTACATTAGTCTCCTATATCATTTTTGTGAAATCTTTCTGCAAACCAGTTGTGTTAGAAGAAATTATACTGACTTGGTAAGGTGGTTTTTTTTTTTTGAAAGCTGGTTATTAAAAAGGAAGGAAGTTTTCTTTGAGAGGGTAGCCATTTTTATGCTTTCAATACCTTCCCCTATATTTTTTCTGCTCCTTATATCAATATTGTAACTTAACCCGAGACACCAACAATGTTGCCAAAATAGTTCTGTTAGTTCTGATTGGAAGGTGTGCATTTGGATATATCTTTGCTTTCAAATCTTTATTAAGTCGATGTTGAAAAATCAAATTTTTCCTTTCTTTATACTGCTGTAGTAGGTAAAGGAGCTATAGGTTGATAACCAGGTTATGAACTGCAATCTTTGTATCTGTATATGCCAATAGATTAGTCCATTTACCATGCTAAACTCTAAATTATCTCCACCATGTTTAAGCCTTCAGCCTTATGCTGTTAAGAATTCTTCAAAAATCGATTGGAGATGGCAACAAACTTGCCTTTTGAGATCCAACTTTGCCCTGCTGCTATATTGAGATATATCTCATTCCCATTTTTCACCTTATTGGTGTGTTGGTCTAAATAATAATTATATATTACAAAGCCCCGAGCTGTAGGTGTCAAAAGTAACTATGGAATGTGATATAGTCCTCTTGTGGGTGCTTTTCTCTTTACTTTCTTCCTTCTCTATCCCCTTCTCCACTCCTCTTTTGGTTCAGTGGAAAAGGTGAAGAAAAGACTTGCCGCTTGCTTGGACTCATAATAATGTTTTCTGTGATTGCGCTTTTAGCTGTCTCCTTCTCCCTCCCCTACTCTCCTCCCATGGATATAAGACTTTTCTGAAGTGTGGAATTAACTTTCTTGATAAGTAGGTTTAAAAAATGCACAATGTGGTACTGTTTCATAGTTCTTAGATGGTTGTATAAAAAGAGTTAATGTGGTTTGTGCTTTAAAAGGAATAAGTGATTGATTTATTAATCTGTCTTTTTCATTATTACAAGCTTTGTTTTTCAATGACTACTTGCCTGCTTGGTTTTGTATGCTATATGTGTGTTTAATGGTTGATTTTATTCTTACACTTTGATGTTGATCACATCAGGCACATAGATCACACCTGTGCAAGCCTTATATAACTGGCTAGGCATCCACAAGACTATTTTTACACATTTATTACTTACAGATTAAATTTCTATTCTGCCTTTAGGACGGAATTGTAAATAATTGTGATTAGGATACATTTCATCAATGCTGACCATGTTTCTTTTCTTTTTAAACAAAAAAAAGCTGATGAGATTGAACTTTAGACAGCAAATATTGTTTTTCACTAGCTGAGCAATATAATTGATGCTCCCCAGTAGGTCATCTGTGTAATTCTCATATCATTTGAACCTCAGCTATTGCAGAAAAAAATCCCATATTAGTGTTGTCCAAGTATATCATCCATGAAATTCAACTTTCCCAAAGGATAGCAGCCATGTTATTTTTTTGCAGCAAAAACAAGAAAAAAAATCCTGGGTTACCTTAAAGATATATGGTGCTATGTTTGTATTTTCACACACTCCAAAGAACCTTTTTTGAATCAATTCCAAAGTGCTTTATAGACCTAATGTATAACATAGGTCTAAAACAGTCCTTCCAAAACTAGGAAAGAAATTTTGTTTTCAGATACAATAGCTTTTATTTATGAAAAGCATTTAGCACTGTTTGGACAATGACAGCAAGTCAGGAAGTGGAAAATTAGTTAAATCCAATGGTTTCTATGCTAGGATATAATGCTTGTTTTCCAAATTAAGGGAATTAGGCTTCCTCACTTTTTAATCGTTAATATACTGACACATATAGACCAAGGGTAAATAGTATCAGCATTAAGAGCAAAACACATGCATCTATACAGTGTTAAATATGTAAAATTTTATGATTAGCAGAAAGGGACAGATCAGCAACATATTCACACTAGAGAGTGCACATGGCATATCTAATTCAAAAAGGCTTAACATATAGGTCATTCTCATGCATTTCTGTAGTTATAATGGAGTTCATTATATTTTTAATCTATCCGTCGGGTGGAGTGGGCAGTGAGGACGGTTCACCTCCAAATAGAACAATATGGCCATTTTGTTTCAAAATCTCAATTGAAATAACAATAATCAAGGTCTGATGGCTCAGGGTTGTCTCCTATAAAAAGATAAAGGTTTCCCCTGTTCATTCATGTCCAACTTTAGGGGGCAGTGCAGCAATGGGAGCTCACCCCATCATGCAGTACTTGAGTCTTGAACTGCCAACCTTCAAGTCAACAAACCCAGCATCTTAACTGCGCTCCACTTGTATCTTATACTGTCACTGTAATATTGATTAATATCTTTTTTGTTGCCCCATTGTTGTACTGTTTCTGGCACCATCAACTGAGATTGGAGCAGCAGAGTAAAACATGTTTTGATCAGCCTAATGCATAGAGGAGAAATGTAGTCACCTGTTTGTTTTAAAGTATAAAAACACTAAACCATTTAGCACTTGGACACTGGACACAATGAAATTCACGCATAGCTGTACATGTAAGGCTGGACAACCTTTTTATCTTGAAATTTGCATTCCTTGGAGGTAATCTAGTTTCATGCCAACTATAAAAGGGTCCAGAAACTAAATTGGCCTCTGCCATTAACTTTGTCATTTTAACCATTATCTTTGAATCTCCCTCTTTAAAAACATTTGTTCAGTATGTTAAATAATCTCTTTGGCCAGAATCTAAATTGTTTAAACTGATTATTTGTAGAGATAGTTCTCGATTTACAACCATTCATTAGGTGACATTTGAAATTATAATGGCACTGAAAAAAGTATTTTACAACTAGTCCTCATACTTATGACCATTACAGTATCTCCATGGTATCACATGATCAAAATTTGAGCCCTTGGTGACCGGTGTATATTTACTATAGTTGTAGTGTCCCGGGGTCATATGATTACCATTTTCAATCTTTTCAGCCAGCTTCCAACAACAGAGTCAGTGGGGGAAGCCAGATATGTTTAATGACTGCATGATTCAGTTAACATAGCGGTTTGTTTAACTACCATGGCAACAGTCGTAAAATCAGATTTGACTCATTTAACAACTGCGTTGCTTAGCAATGGAAATTCTGGTTCCAATGGTGGTTGTAAGTCAAAGACTACCTATATTGGGGGGTTTTTTCCCTAAAGGCAGAAGTTTCAAGAACTTGAAAGGGTACAGACTGTGGTGAAACTTCTTTTCCTTCAGTAAACCTGATAGTTGCAAAAATTCATATTAAAACCTTTGCAGTCAGAAATGAATATTTTATCTTACCAATAGGCACATACTGGATGACAAAATATGCATTTCTTCTGCCATCTTTATATATTATAAATTCAAAACAATATTATAAATTCTCCTATTCTGTCACACATGTCCAACATTATAAGCATGCGGACAAAACTCTGCAATTGATGCTATTTCATCCCCACTTAGAGTTGATGATATTTGGAAATGGGGATAATACTAGAAATTGAAGCATTTTTTTAGAATTAATGAATGGGAGAAAGGAGCTCACATTTAGCACAATTTAACAGGTTATCAGGCGGGCCTGTTTTTAGAAAGCAAAGCTGATTGGAAGCATTTATTGTAGCATTCCCTACACACTAAAGTCAACAGTCATGGAAGGGTCAGGAGTGGATTAAAACAATTTCATAATCCTAGTGATTTTCTTTTTTATCAGGATTATGAAACCAATCATGAATATCAAAAGCCACAGCTTAAACCAGCCTCTTGGGACATATGTCTTGTAGTGACGAGTGCAGGAGACAAAGCCACCAGTAGGGCAAGAATGAAAAGCTCCTCTCCTTTTTATTTAGTAAGAATCTTCTTTTGAATTCATAACAGTTTGAGGGTTGCTGGATTTAATTGAGGTAGCTGATGATATCCAGGTAAGCCATTTCTTTAAATTATTACATTGTTCTGCTTACAACAAAGCTAAGGCAAGGAATGAATGTTGCTTGCAGAATTGTTTTGCATTTAGTATTTAGGAAATCCCCTAAACCATTCCACGAAGAGTGGTTTTTTGGACGTCAGGTTATCCGTTATGTCAAAGCTTAAGAATCCACTGATACAAGCAAAATATTTATATACCAAGTCTAAAGAACAAGTAATTTATCTAAATATGAAGGCTATATAAATGTACTTGTTAGGAATAATCTAGACATTAAGCCCTAAATTATTAGGTTTTGAAAATTAACACAAGCATCTTAACATGTACCTTACAAGCAAGCAATAGCCAGCAGAGATCTTTCAGTGCAGGCAACTGTTAGCTCTGTGCTTTTACTGCAGTTTGTACCAAATACAATTTCTAGACTCTTCAAGGATAGACCAAAGTATAGTGCTGTAGTCAAGGTAGATTGCAACCAAGGTATGGATGCCTATTGCTGAGTCTGACTGAAGAAGGGTTAGTTAATACTTCATGCAAATCATCCCTTGCTGTAACTGCTACCTTGCCATCCACATATAGTGGATGCTCAAGGAGTGCTCTCAAACTTACCTTACTCTTTCTGAGGCACACGCACACCTCAGACTAATATTTTGTTCATCTATTTATTTTATATATCTGGACATGGAGAAGAAGCTCAGTATCCATCATAAAGACTTAGTCTGAATCTTATCTCTGCCGTGGTTTCACTAGAAGTCATTTGCGTAACAACCCCTGAAACTCATGACCAACTGATACCTAGCTTAAGTATGTCTACTGAAGCAAATGCATTATTTACCTCCTGAATACTCTTGCTTCTGTTTCTCTTTCTCAGTGATTTCATTTATCATTCATTTATTTTAAATTCCTCAGGGCCAGCTCGACACACCAATGTGTACTCTTAAGAGACCCATGCACATAATTTCTTTTCCATTTTTTTCCTCATTTACATGCCTGATATTGCTCTCAAAATAAACAATTCTGAACAGGTTTTCTTTGCTAAGAGAAACCAAATTAAAATGTTATAAATGCCTGCTGCTTTATTTGTTTTAGAAAAATGCAGTTACTTAAGGTTTTGTATTATATAAACAAGCCTTAGTTGTTACATTTTTTATTTGAAATGAAGTCTCAGAGTTGTGTGTATTGTTGTCATATATATATATCACAAGTGTAAACAGTTTGGTAACTTATCACCTCTTAAAATATTAAAAAATGACCTCTTCTTCCCCTATCTCATATTTTATCTATAAACTATAAAGCCCCATTATTTAATCCTAGTCAGCAAAAGTCCAATAAGGCTTAGCAAAGATAACACCTCAATTTTAACCTTGACCAAATAAACCAAATTTACTGTATATTCCTTCCTTTAACTTATAACAATCTTAATTTTTAATCCTGTAGGAAGAGCAAGCAGAGCTGGGGGCCAGAGTAAAAAGCTTCATCAGTTTAGAATTCTTGTGTTACCAAAACAGATCCAAGTCCAGTTCCCCTTTGAATTCCATTGACCCTTTTCTAGTGCAATTTAGTGATGACCATTAGTTGACCAGATATTTGTGTATAGGCTTCAATAAACTGCTTATGCTATGATCTACATGGATGGTCCTGATTCCTTATGCTGACAAATCCCTCCCAATAATTCCCTAGAACTTGATTTATTTTCATTTTTTTTGTTTCTTCTCACAAAATTCTTCAAAACTTTAATAAGGTTTTTAAACAAATATTGTAAGTCCAGGTTATTTAATATATGGCTTTTGTTGCCATGTATTTTGAAAGCCAAGCCTATAGAGTAATCTGGCTGCCAGCAGTTGCTAGTTTGTTCAGTTCTGGCTGTCGCTGTATCCAGGGTGCACTAAGAGGAGGCGAACTAGCTTCATACCCCTGTAAATCCAGTATGAGAAAGTTATTCAAGTCACTCTTTTGGTTTGTTATTTGTATATCCCTTATTATGAAAACAACAGCCGTTTTCATTTCAATATCCTGTGTAGCATTTTTTCCATATCATCCTTATAGGCTATTATTTTTAAATCCACATTAAAATCAGTCTCTGTCTTGACTGGTAAAACTTGCTCTTCTTCGTATCATTTTTAAAACACAGTCTACCTATAATGGCAGAGATTCTTAAAGTTAACTGCTAAGTCCATTGTTTACAAGTATCTTCCAACATGAAAATGTTTTGCTCCATTCTGTATTAGTAAATCAAATATAAGTGTACTTCTTTAAATGTAATATTTAGTTTCTTTTGGTTCCTGTTACTATCCAACCTTCAAAGTCCCATTCTATTACCTTTTTAAGAAATCAAAACAACCAAAATCTTTTTCAAAATCAAAGTTCTTATCACTATTTGCTGTTTATTCTAAATATGAATTTTTTTAGTCTTTAAATTTGTCTTTAAATCTTCTTTCACTAAGGATGAAAAGGAACTCATCTGATATTTTAAGAAACTTATCTTTCTGAAGATTCCCAATATCTGAAAAGCAATTAACAAGCAATTTCTAAAAGTGATTATCAAAGGAAATATACAACTCTGTCCATAAAGGTTCCAACAATGGTTTGGGCAGAAACGGGTTCTTTCATTTCCCAGAGCTTTAAATACACTGAAAACCACTGTCTTGCAGTCTCCTCTCAAGGAACAGCTATCAACAGCTGTCTGGAGCACTTGTGGGCAATCCCAAGTTCTCTTTTAGTTCAGAAAAGTATTTCAAAGAGCCAATCTATTTGGCAGCTCTTAATTCTGTCACCAATTTTAGGTCACAATTTCTACTCTTTAAGCCATTCAGCTTTGTCTTATGCTACAAGTGGGAAAACTATAGCCTTGCCAAGTCCTTGGCCAACAACTGTAATGGAGCCTGCCCATTATGGTCACAAGTGTGATGGCTGTTAAACAAAGCTCCCACATGATCACCTTGCTTAATCCTACATTCCTCTTCTCCTCAATGCGGTCATTAAACAGGCCATATGGTGCATCAAAGTGGGATAGGCTCTGGGGTGTCTAGTGCAACCCTTGCCTCTGACCTTCCAAGGATTCTCTCACCCTGAAGGACTATGTGCTTCAGTTCCCTCCCCTCAGGATTCCTACAAGGGTCTTCTCTTGTGGGTACCCTGAGGTGCCACATCCTCTTCCTCATCCCTGTCACCAATCTCTCACTTGAAAGCTCCAGAACACATGTTGGAAAAGGAGAGTAAGCTGCTCCATCACTTGACTGCATTGCAGTGTCATTCCCCAAGGTGAGAAATAAAGACAGTGCACTGTGGGGAGAAACCACCATCATGCCTCCTCCCCCAACAGATCCAAATCACTCCAACCAAGACTTCAAGAAAGTGGCCATATCTTTGAAACCAGGTAATAAGTAGCTTTCGGGGGGCTACTGGTTGTAAGTCAAGGACTATCATATGTATCTTAGTTGCTGTGATACCTCTGCACTTTATATTTAACAGAATAACAGAATAGCAGAGTTGAAAGGGTGTTGGAGGTCTTCTAGTGCAACCCTATGTTCAAGCAGGGAACCCTTTACCATTTCAGATAAATGGTTGTCCAGTCTCTTCTTAAA
>AZIM01001259.1:1232-19652 GCA_000516915.1 Ophiophagus hannah | reverse complement strand
TCTATCTATCTATCTATCTAATCTATCACCACCATCACCAAAAAGCAATAACCCTAATTTGCAGTTATACAATAATTCAATCAGTGTTATATTTTCCTCAAAATGAAAAATAATAGAAATATTCAAATACAAGTAGTCCTCAATTTATGACTATTCATTCAGTGACCATTCAAAATTATGACAGCACTGAACAAAGAGAATTATGACCCCTGCCCGAAATTACAGCCATTGCAATTCTCCTATAGCCACATGATCAAGATTTGGATGCTTAGCAGCATGATGGCCCTTACGACTTAGGAGTACTTTAACTCTTCCCTACCTATCTCTGTCCCACATCTCAGCTGCCCACCTGGCCCACCAGCACACACAAAGTTGCTGCCACCCTGGAGGTTTCAGCCTGCTCCCTGCCTATTTCTCTCTATCCCACCACATTTGGAAGGCCCTGGCCTTCTCCATGCCCCAACCATGCCCAGGTCCTCATACCTTTGCCTTTTTGTGCATCTGCTAACAAACAGCTAATGAACACAATGTTTGTGAAGGCTAGAAAAGCCTTTCTATCCTTCGAAAAATTGCCTTCCCCAGCTTTCCAGCTAGAAAATGAATGAATGTGATATTTTTGAAGGGTAGAAAGCATAGCACACAGAGGAGAGGGGGACCCCTGGAGCGGGCCAGAGAAAGGAAGCTTGGCTTCTGAAGATCTGAGCTTCCTTTCTCCAGCCCAATGTAGCGGTTCCTTTCTGCACACAGAGGAAAGGTCCAACTTTCCAACAAAAAGATCCAACTTTCTTTTCTCCAGTCCAGTACTGGAATTCCCTTCTGTGCATAGAAAGGATGGAAAATTCAGCACTGGATTGGAGAAACAAAATTTAGATCACAAAGATTTGAGCTTCTTTTCTACAGCCCAGTGCAAGAATTCCCTTCTGTGCCTTTTGGGCAGGTAGCTCCTTTGCTCCACCCACTTAATGACTGCAACTGAGAGAGCCAGGATTGTGATCATTGAGTGAAGCTCTCACCGGGGCATCTCGCTTATCCACAATGATTAGAACCAAAATTCCAGGCCCAAGCGTGGTCATAAATTGAGACTGCCTGTACTTATTTCCCTTGCCTACATTTAGTTATAATGTTTCAGTTCAATCCATGTTTAATTTATCAGTTTTATGATAGTTTGCTGCACAGTGTCACTAGTTGTAGATGGAAATTGAATCAATCAATAAACCATCCTGCTATTTCTGCTTATTCCATTTGTTTGGGTTGAAATTTTGCAAAGCAAAACCTTTTCTACTTGAGTGTGTAGGAATTGCACATATTTTCAGAATTGGATGATCTGACTTCTAAATCAAGAGAAAAGGTCCCACAGAACACGAGCCCCCAGTATAGTATATGAGGCCCCACATATGGTAATGGGACTTCCCCATTCTTCTCTTTATGCTAAACAGATGCGAAACATAATCTCTTTTTTTTAAAGAAATCAATGAAATTTTGTATACTAATATTTTCTATATAATTTTTTACACTTGCCAAATTGTAAAATTAATTGTCCAATTTGCTTCAGTCATAAATTTCTTGCATTTGTGCATCCCTTAGTCTGCAATCTTGAATCAGGATGGACTTATTTATTTCTCAACTTTTTCAAAGAATTTTAAAAAGAAACTTCAGCTGAAAACATTTTAATGGGATTTCTTTTGGCAAGTACCAGTACTTTTTCTTCAGGCTTATTACTCCTCTATTGCATGGAAGAGAATACTTAGAATTAGCTGTCAAGAATTTCTCTACAAGCTGTAGGTTGTTTATGTTATCATCCTGAAAGTCACAATGTGTTATGTGTATTGTGATGATACTGCTGGTTATGTAGTTATAAGCAGAAGAGTTTTTAAACTATTGTAATACCCTAGTTAAGTTGCTATACGAAAACTAGCATTATGTCTTAAAAGTGGAAGCTGTTGGTGAAAATTAAGAATATGTTAGAATAAAATGACTTCTTTTACCAGTAGAAGACAATATTTATAGCCCAGGATTGAACTGTGGGGTCCTTAGTGCTCTCTGACCTTGGCTGTTTTGTTGCAGATGTCATTATCAAATTAAGTAATATCATCAGTACCAGCCCACTATGACTTATTTTACTTCTTCTGGCCTTCTATATAACAAGTCCATTTTAAGCTTGTTTCTAGAGCAATCTGGAAATCAAAAAGCCAGAAAGTTTTTGTGATAATTTAATGCTATGCCTATATTATTGTCAAATTGGATGAATTATTACTATATTTCTAAAGATTGTAGAGAATTCAGAAAGATCTAATGAAATTCTCAGTATCTTCAAAGAACTGTTGTTCCATAGCATTATTTTCTGTTGGGGGAAAGAAGTATAGTATGTATAAGTGTAAGATCTCTCCTAAGATTCTCCAATTTGGATTGTGCCACTGTACAGGGTGGCATCTGATATATGTTAACATTTTCTTTGATAAAAGGATGTATATCAGACATTATGTGCTAAGCCACAATTACTTGTTATGTCCTGTCATACTAGCTGAAGGTGGAAGTCCACCCCAAAGGTGTTCTAAGAACAGCAATTGGACGTATCTGTATCGTTGCAGTAGGTCCATCATCCTCAACATGTGGTGTTCCCCCTGTTGCTCCCAATATCATCAGTTCCACTGCTATTAACCTCTCCCTGACAACTGAAGAGGCCAACTTCACAATCTCCACTCAGTCAATCAGCAGAGAAGCTCCAGTAGCAGATATGCAGAAGATAAAACCTGGGCAAGCAAATATTATTCAGTGGTGAGTAGAAATATATCATGTTGTTAGAAAGTTGAGGTGGGGATGTCATAGAGCAGGGCTGTTTGTAAGATCAAATGTCATTTTTCTAAAGCTAAAGCAAATTAATTAATTCTCAAATGAATCCCTCTTCACATGTTGGAACTGTTCAGCCAGCATGACCAGATGATCTGCTACCGAGAGATCCTGTCCCATCAGCCTTCCTAACTTGATATTCTCTAAATTAACTGAACTTCATTTCCCAAAATCCCCCACCAGTCCAGCAAATGAGGGAGTTGTTACTGCCATTTAATCATTTCTTCTGTTGAAGGTTAACCAGAACTGGTTTTTGATGACCAAGACACAGTTTAAGCAAAAATGTTTTTGCTTTGTTCCTACCAAGAGCTCTTTCTTTGCAATGGCATATACCAGTGGTGGCTAACCTTTTTTGGCTCCTGTGCCGAAAATTGCGCTTGCGCACACACTCGCATGCCAACACCCAGAAGGCAATGCGCATCCCCCCACACCCCCTGCACGCCTGTGCACATGTCTTCCGCACACACACCCCGTGCATACGTGCCAGATACCCAACAATCAGCTGTCCAGTGGGAGGCATGCGCGCATGTGCAGTGGGACTCTTCTGGGCAACCTCTCGCATGCCAGCAGAAGTGGCTCTGCGTGCCATTTCCGGCACGCGTGCCATAGGTTTGCCATCATGGGCATATACTAAAGAAGAGCCAGGTTGCTATAATGATTAAGGCACCAGGAGACTGTGAATTCTAGTCCTGCGTTAGGCAGAAAGCTGGCTGGGTGATCATGGTGAATCAGTCTCAGCCCTAGGAAGAAAGCAATGGCAAACCACTTATGAAAACCCTTGCTAAGAAAACTGGAGGGATTTCTCCATGCAGACTTCAAGAATCAGACACAATTAAACAGAGGAAATATGTAAGAAATATACTAAAGAAAATAAGCAGCAGCTAATTAATTTACAACTCCTCAACTCATCTAATCCTTGTAGTATCTTGTATTTTGTAAAGGAAAGGCCTCCAGAGTACCAACCAGTTGGAAGTGGAAAAAGTTGCCAGGAGGAAAGTAATTCTAATATTTGGTGTGGCTAGCAAGCTTAACCAAATGCTTTCTAATTTGTGTTTTCCCAGTTTTTATCTTTGGAACAATTTTGCAAAGTAGATTTAGGATGTGAGGTACTTCTCCAAGACCACATAGAATCTGAACATTATTTGTGAAAGATATATGCAGAATACACATTTGCCGTCTAAAGGAATCCGGACATTTTCAGTTAACTGGTAGTGATGAACCTCCCTATTTTCTGCTACACTGTCCCATTTGGTGGGAGGAGAAAAGTTGAAAGAAAGGGAAGAGTTATCAGCATCAAGATGGATAGAGTCGATTACAAGGGTGATGGGTGCATCATTGAAGGGCTCTTTTGGGGACACATCTTCCTGGAGAAGATCTATTTATGTGGTCAGTAAGAGTGAACCTCAGGTTCACTCAAGTAAGGCTCCCAAGCTGTGTCCCATAATTCATTGCGTTAGTTTTAACAGAATAACAGAGTTGGAAGGAACCTTGGAGGTTCCTGCACAAGCAGGAGATCCGATATCATTCTGGACAAATGGCAAACCAATCTCTTCTTAAAGCCCCTTTTCTCCCTGGGAAAGCAGCAGTACAGACTGAATATCTCTTTCAGTTTGTTAGCAACAAATGCTTCCCATGTGTCTACGTGCAGCTCTCCATGATGTAATCTTTCCTCTGCTGAACTCCCCTGAGGTCTGCTGCAGTTCTCCCCATGGGTGTTTTCTGCTTTTTGAGGCTTGGCTTTTCACTCTCACAGCAGGCAAGTACTGCCTTGTTGGTGCTGCCAGTAGGCTTAGAGCCCCTGTTGCCTCCCCTGCTGTTTTCCCCTCCCTCTTAGCTCTGAAATCTGCTTTGACCTACTTCTCCCTTCCTGTCCCAATCCCCAGAAAATTCTTCTTATGGCTAGATACCTCAGTTCACAGAAATTAAGCCTCTTCTTTCTAATCCGGGAATTATATCTAAAATGCTAAAATGGCATATTATTAGTTTCTTCAATGCATCTAAAATCCAGCTGCATTGTTTAGCAACATCAACAATGTGTTTAATTTGGATTCCACTGCTGTCTGATAAGTTAACCAGATAAATAAAATAATTTGGTCTGAGGAATTTCTGTCCAGCATTTCCAGTAACAAATTAATCTAAGCCAGCACAGGCTTGGTAGATTTACTGAAAAGTAGGTTGAGAATAGAGATGCTCAAGCTGAGATGATTCTCAGAGCACATTTGAAAGGGATGGGGCTCAAGAAAGTAGGCAGGAGATACATTTGGAAAGTACAAATAAGGAAAGTAAGAACTCTTGACTTTAAAAGCCTTTTTTTGTTTCAGATTCTCTCTCTCTCTCTCTCTCCCTCTCNCTTCCTCTCCCTCCCTCCCTCCCTCTCTCTCTCTCTGTATGTGAAAGAAAGAGAGCCTTCAAGTCAGGATTAACTCCTGGCAATTGCCTGACAAGTTCCAGATGGCTTTGTGCCTGACAGAAATTATTTTGTACACAAAGAGCACAACATTCTATATTCTTAATTAAAAAGCATAATTTAATATAATGCACTTATTTCTTTCTGGCCAGTGTTTGTACTATTTGGTTGAACAGTTATTTCTTTAATACCAGGGATGAAAGGGTGAAGTTTGATTCTCAATAGCATCTCTTACTCTAGTGATAACTCTTAAGTGTTATCATTCTGGCGGCTAAATGTCTATAATTTGCTCTTACAGAGCTAAAGAGAATAAACTGTTGCCCTTGGGGACAGTGTTGCTCTGTTCATCCATGACATAGTGTCACCTGCCTTGATAGAATCTGAGAAATGTATATAGAGGGGAGTTATCAAGTCTTGGTTTTCAAGAGTTAAAGAAACACAACTCAGGCATGGTAATGTAAAGAAATGCATTTATTATTATTATTATTTATTCATTTATTTATTGGGTTTGCAAGTCATTTCTTGTGCAACTAACAGCTCCATGTAACAGTTGCAGATATCAGTTGGCTCTACTCAGTTTTCAGCTCTCATTGAATTAAACACAGCACTGGATTATAAAGAAAGGGGGCAGATTGCTATAATAGGAGCAAATAGAAAGAACAGCACATTAAAGCTCACAAAGCCTAACCTTCCTTGGCCATGTGGGCTTCCCTTCCTACTTAAAAAATCACAGTGATGTACCTGAGTAAATGGTACACCACTTGTATAAAAAAGAGCCCCAGTTAAATGTTGTAACCCCTTTCTCTGTCTCTCTACTTTTAAATTTCTGACTGAGGCATATGAATGTATTCCTATTGATAATGCCTTGTTTTCTTTCTTCCTTTGTCTTCCTCCTATTTTCAAGCTATTTATAAGCTCTTCGGGGTACACCTCTATCCTTGGCCTATGTGAGATTTCCTACGTATTTATGATACTACATGATATATGTCAACCTTTCCCAACCTGGTGTTCACAACGGTGCTGGATTTCATTTCCCATAATTCCTAGTCAAAAAGGCTGATTTTGTTAAGCAATGTTCTGATCAAAGCCCACTTACTGCAATATATTTTTAGGATTCACTTTTTTGGCAGCACCCTCTTCGACAATAACCACACCACTTATAGCTGTCTACGAAGCATGTTTACTAGAGATACAGTAGAGTACAGCTGCTCTCTTTTACTTGGTCAAAATAGTGATAAGATTGGAGACCAATCCTCTTACACTTTTCAATACCTCATATATGCAATTCTAGATCTGCAGTTTGAAATGGAAAAATCCTAGTCACAGTAAGATGAAAAACTTAATTATGCAAAGAATGAGCTTCATAGAAAAATAAGCTACACTTCTCCATTTATAGAATTTTTCTCTGTAGTTTTTAACACAAACACAAAGCAAAAGTTGTGCATAAATAAAAATAAATTAATATTAGCTGGGAAAGGAGTTTTTTAGGTTAGAATTCTGAAATATATTTATAATAATAGTAATAATAGTTCCACTGTTCCTTGGATATTAATGGGGTTAATTTGAAAGTATAGGTAAATGTGTTGACTTTGTCTATTAATTGTTATTTAATATTTGTAAATCCTTTTAAAATCCTTTTATCATTTATTGCCCTCAGCTTTTGTGTGTGCCTTCAAGTCAGGCAAGATTTTTGGAAGTTATTTGCTGTTGCCTTCTTCCTAAGGCTGAGAGAGAGTGACTGGCCCAAAGTCTCCTAAGGCAGAACCGAAACTTAAAAATCTCTCCTCGTTTCTAGGGTGATGCCTACTGACCAACACACCAAACAGGTTCATTGGGGCACTCCAAATTGTAAATTAAGTCAAAGGTACTCTCTTGCTTTTTAATTTGTAATTCTCTTGGCTGGTTTGTTTTGCCTTCCAGCAAACACCTAGAAGTCTACCCTCAGCCAAAGAAACAGCAATCCAGCAAGAAAGAAGTCTCTTCTACATCAGGTTTGAAAAAATTCTTCACCACTCTGAGTCAGAGCACCAAACAACGATTGGGCAGATTTCGATGTTATAGCATGGAACAGATTTCTATGCTAGAATCAGGAGCTGCCAAGCCCAACTTGGAAACTGGTCCAGATACCATTTGTTCTCCAAAAATGAAGAAAGTACCTTCCTTACAATCCTTGCAGAGGGTGAGTTTAAATTGTGTTTTTATTAGATTTTTATGATAGACCTGGGTATTTTACAGCTCACGGGCCACATCCAGCCCTTGAGTGGTCCCAATCCAGCCCATGGCATTGGCAGCATCAGTGGCAGTGCATTGGTGGCAGGGGTTGGTGCTTTGGGCAGCATCACTGGAGGGGGCAGGGTGGCTTCAGTGGAGGGCAGGGTGCTGGAGGTGGTGGTCATCCACAACAATCTCAGTTTCGCATGTGACTCCCTGGGAAAATTAATTGCCCATTCCTGTTTTATGAGATAAGGTTGCAGTAAACTAACTTAGTTTTTGTGGTACAATTTTAAAATTATTTTCCAGAGAAATATTAGCCTTACAATGATGACATATTATCAGTAAAACATTTTTTTACTTTTAATGCATTTTACATTAAACAGCATCACAAATGTTTAAATATTTTAAACCCTGAACTCCACCTGTAAGCCCAGTGTGCATCTAGAAATCTATTTCATATTTTACAATATAATGACAGCATTGAAATCCATCTTAGACCATCTTAGTTTGTAATGCTCCCAGTTCTTTGAGACAGTGAAAAAGTCCAACAGTCCTAGTTATTCACTGAGTCAAACATTCCGTATATTGATTCTCTACTTTTCTGTAGTTCCTGCTTTTCAAATCTCAAACACAGGGATTCAATTATTTTTTTCTAACAAATTAAAGGAATTTTACACAAAACAAGCTCATTCCATTTTCCAAGCCTAGCTGTCCATGAATAAATATAAGGCACAGCAAGAATCCACTCCATAGACATGTTTTTACAAGATCATCTCTAAGGATTAGGAAAGTGCTGCTGAAGTTTTGTATGTCAAAACAGTGATAATAATACTCAGAGTTTCCAAGGGGGGAAATGCTTTTCCTCAGTTGGCAAATGAGAAGGGAAGAACAAACAAATATATGGTTGTTTGCTGGATGACATTGATGTAATTTGTTAGGATGTTCTAGTTGCACTGTAAAATATAAAACTGGTTTATTTGACCAAGTTTAAAATACATTGGTTGCTATTTCTGAAAATTTTAATGGAATTTTATTTTCTGACCAGGACTGGATAATGATATTTTAAGGTTTTGTTTATAGTTAAAAGTTATATGGAAAAAATATTATTGGATGTATTTTAAATGTATCTGAGTAAGATTAAAACAGTTGTGTTATTCTAGTACCTTTAGTGTATTCTAGATTTGAATAATGAGATTGGGGGATTTGAATTATTAAAGAAAATGAGATATACTTTAAAAGGATGAAATTCAAGAAGGTTTATTTGATTAAGTGTATAATAGATATAATATTATTTTTGGTAACCCTTAATAGACATTTGCTGATTAGGATGGGTGATGAAGTTTTAAAGATTTGTTTATAAAGAATGAGGTGAGATATGGGATGAAAACAGGGTTCTATTTTAAGAGATGTTGATAAGTTGTTAAAATTGTTTGTATATGCTGGCACAAAGGGGGAAGTTGTGATAATGCAATATTCTTGAAGCATCAGAATTTAATCTTTGAAACATGTTTAATAACTTAACTTAATGAAAGCTAATCCAGTAGCATTGCCCCCCTCTTTTTTGTTTTGTTTTTATTTCTTTTGGTTTTCAGAAGGATCAAGATAATTTAAGCTTGCAGTCAGAAAACTTTATTCCACTTTGTTCAATATATCTGCAGTTTGATTCTTCAGTATTCTTTCTGATTTGCAGTATTTCCTCCCACTAGGTGTCACCTTTCTGCCAACCAAGAAAAGCCTCGTCTGTTCAAAATCTGCATTCTTTTTTGGGCAAGAATAATCGGTCCAATGTTTACCTGGTGGGGGAATCTAAGGATGAGGAAGCTTCTTCTAACAGGTGAGAATTGGGATATTTTAGGTGACTATTGTGACCATATCCTAAATGGTTCTTTTTATGTGTTGGATGGATGGTGGATAATCAATCTGTTTTTAGACACTGATTGCAGCAACTCACCTCTGTCTGCATCCTGCAGAATCTTCAAATATTCAATTCACAGTATCCTGAAGAATGGCTAGCTTTTCTGCAGGAGACACAAATCCAGATCCAATCCTGTCCCTAACTGCTGTTTCTCAGGAGAAATGCAGAGTTTTTAAATACAATAGTTAGATAGCTACAGTCGCATCATTCTGTTTTTTTCCATGTTTCTGTTGTATGTGATTTGTCATTAAGTCAGCTTCATCTTGTTTTCATTTTAATGCACAGAACTAATCCATACATGGACATTTGTATTTTCCAGGTTCAGCTATAATGCTAATCTATGGTCTAGTGTTCTATGCATAGAGTATGGGATCCTGCACTTAATTTCCGATGCAGATGCAAATAGGTTATGGAAGCTGTTTAGTTTTCAAGTTCAAGTTCACATTTAGAGTTACATCTAAATCTGAAATTTTAATAGTAATATTGTGCTATTTAATAGTAATTCGTGAATTCAAAGTGAACCTTGAATTATTAATACCAATTTTGATTTATAGAAAATTATCTGTTTTCATAAACAGATGAAATTGCTTTATTTTGCTCTGTCATAATTATAGCAACCACATCAGACATTAAGATTGCTTCATGATACCTTCCTGGGAAGAAGAAAATGTATAATGCTACATAATTCAATGTGAACATACAGTACAGTGGGGGGTGGGGGAAGTATTTGATCCTCTGCTGATTTTGTACGTTTGCCCACTGTCAAAAGAAATGATCAGTCTGTAATTTTAATGGTAGGTTTATTTTAACAGTGAGAGACAGAACAACAACAACAAAAATCCAGAAAAATGCATTTCAAAAACATTATAAGTTGATGTGCATTTTAATGAGTGAAATAAGTATTTGACCCCTTCGCAAAACATGACTTAGTATTTGGTGGCAAAACCCTTGTTGGCAATCACAGAGGCCAGATGTTTCTTGTAGTTGGCCACCAGGTTTGCACACATCTCAGGAGGGATTTTGTCCCACTCCTCTTTGCAGATCCTCTCCAAGTCACTAAGGTTTTGCAGCTGACATTTGGCAGCTCAGACCTGCAGCTCCTTCCACAGATTTTCTATGGGATTAAGGTCTGGAGACTGACCATGCCACTCCAGGACCTTAATGTGCTTCTTTTTGAGACACTCCTTTGTTGCCTTGGCTGTGTGTTGTGGGTCATTGTCATGCTGGAATACCCATCCATGACCCATTTTTAATACCCTGGCTGATGGAAGGAGGTTCTCACCCAAGATATGACAGTACGTGGTCCCATCCATCATCTCTTTGATGCAGTGAAGTTGTCCTATCCCCTTAGCAGAAAAACACCCCCAAAGCATAATGTTTCCACCTCCATGTTTGATGGTGGAGATGGTGTTCTTGGGGTCATAGCCAGCATTCCTCCTCCTCCAAACACGCAAGTTGAGTTGATGCCAAAGAGCTCGGTTTTGGTCGCATCTGATCACAAGACTTTCACCCAGTTCTCCTCTGAATCATTCAGATGTTCATTGGCAAATGAACATTTGAACATCTGTACAGACAGGCCTGTACATGTGCTTTCTTGAGCAAGAGGACCTTGCAGGCACTGCAGGATTTCAGTCTTTCATGGTGTAGTGTGTTACCAATTTTTTTCTTGGTAACTATGGTCCTAGCTGCCTTGAGAGCATTGACAAGATCCTCCCATGTAGTTCTGGACTGATTCCTCACTATTCTCATGATCATTGAATCTCAACGAGGTGAGATCTTGCATGGAGCCCGAGACCGAGGGATATTGACAGTTATTTTGTGTTTCTTCCATTTGGAATTGCCCCAGCTCAGTTGTGGTATTCAGCCGGTTCTCACCGGTTCAGTTGAGGATTTGATGTGGGTCACTGAACCGGTAGAAACTTCTGGCTGGCCACACCCCCAACCCGGTCTCCTGGTAACTACTCGCTCGCTTGCCCTGCCCACCCGATGCCTAATGCCCGCTCACCCCGTCCGCTCAATGCTCGAGTCACTCCTTAAGGTATTTCTTTACCTCCTGACAATCAGCTGTTCCTACGAACATCTGTGCTGGGATTCCCCCTGGTTCTTACTGTTTCGCTCAGGAGGCTCCCCTGAGGCCAGGAAGTCCCCAAAACGGAGCATGGAGGGGTGCTGCGTGCCCTTCCTATGCTCTGTTTTTTTCCTTCCTGAGCCCCAGGGGAGCCTTCTAGGAGCAAAAATGCCCCTCCTAGAGGCTCCCCTGAGGCCAGGAAGGCCCCAAAACGGAGTTTGGAGGGGTGCTGCATGCCTCTTATGCTCCATTTTTTTCCTTCCTGAGCCCCAGGAGAGCCTTTTGGGAGCAAAAACACCCCCCTAGAGGCTCCCCTGAGGCCAGGAAGGCCCAAAAATGGGTTCAGGGGGTGCTGCAAAAAAATAAATGCCATGCCCACCTAGCCACGCCCACCTAGCCATGCCCATAGAACTGGTAGTAAAAATTTTTGAATCCCACCCTGCACCAGCTGTTGTCACCTCCTCACCAAGCTGCTTGGCGATAGTCTTGTAGCCCATTCCAGCCTTGTGTAGGTCTACAGTCTTGTCCCTGACATCCTTGGACAGCTCTTTGGTCTTAGCCATGATGGAGAGTTTGGAATCTGATTGCTTGTTTGCTTCTGTGGACAGGTGTCTTATACAGGTGACAAGCTGAAGTTAGGAGCACTCCCTTTAAGAAAGTGCTCCTAATCTGAGCTTTTTACCTCATATTTTCTGAGGACCCGCGGTCTTTAAAACGGAATTGATAGGGGATCAAATACTTATCTCACTCATTAAAATGCAAATCAATTTATAACTTTTTTGAAATGCGTTTTTCTGGATATTTTTGTTGTTATTCTGTCTCTCACTGTTAAAATAATCCTACCATTGAAATTACAGACTGATTATTTCTTTGTCAGTGGGCAAACATACAAAATCAGCAGGGGATCAAATACTCCCCCCCCCGCTGTATGTCTAAACAAATACATACAAATATGTTTGAAAAGGTTGTTTTAATATACATTTTCTCATTCTTGAAATATGTATCAGAGTATTGGAGAATGTGAAGCCTGGTAATTAAAGTCTGATTTGCTTGCTGTTCCTGGTTATGCAACTGAAATCAAATTATATTGAGAATTCAAAAAGATGGACTCTCAGAGATCCTTAAGCAGAAAACACAATTGCTAGACAAAAAAACCGTATTTTGCTTTTTGCAATCAAGAATTGACTTTAAGCAATTAAAAAATGTCCTGATATAGGTGGATGATGTGCTCAGAATTTTTAAATGTAGGATAGCAAAAAGTATATGTGCAGAGTTGAAAAGTTACTAATGAATAATGCTGTAAAGTTAGCATGTTTCCTTTGTATAAAGTTTCCTTGTACATATGGGAGATGCATAGGCTTGGTCTCCAAAGCCAAGTAAGATAGTCTCCAAACTACCTTATGCTTGTAAGAGTCAGCTTCACTTTTTCACAAAGTTCCCATAATAATGTGAGCTGTAAATCTATTCTAAAAACCAAGATGTTATAACAAAATTAGATTAGACAATAAATGAAACAACCACCCTGTTCTTTGACTTCAGATTATACATCTTTCTGAATATGACAATATTTTCCCCATTCTTAGGGATACAAGGACTCAGCATAGAAGATCCCTCAGTGTGGAAGACATTGGGTCTCCTAATTTAGCAAGAACCGTTGGGCGGGTGGTAGCAGTTTTTCCAGATGGAACTAGTCAATTAGAATTGCAGCGGTCCCAACAAGGAAACTTTGGGTTTCGTGTTTCTTCAGGGAATGGTCGTCCTGATACAGGTATGAGTTTGGTAACCAATGGCCTGAAATCTTGAACAAGTGGATCCCCGGCTTACTTTTTAAAATTATGGTGTTGGAGTATCTCTATGGCTTTTTTAATTGTACACTTTTTTTCTTTGCTGGGGGAGGGGGGAGAATGCTGGCTTACATTTGCTTTATTTTACAATTTGTACCCTTAATTTTTCAGTTGAGTAACAAAAACAGACTTAACATTACGAATTTAAAAACTAGCTTTATATATATTTTAGTATAAAGAATACATGTATTTAACTGTAGGAATAGTCAAAATATTTTGTCTTTATCCACTGTAGCTTTCCAGATAAAGGAAAGGAAGCAGCTATATAATACTTCATCTATATTTGGCCTTCAGCTGGTTTGGGTGATAGAAGGGAACTCTTATTCTTCCACATTAGTATTTATTGTCCTTGACATTTTGACGATCTACAATCAATTAGGAATGAAATTATAATTGCAGGTCACATATAAAATAATTCCTGTAAACATATTGTATCTTAATTGTATCATAAAAGCATATCAGCACAACATTGGTAGATCTGCTATGTATATTTACTGTATTAAAAACTCATTCTTTCCTTTTTATTCTTAAAGTTGTACACAAAAGTACTAGTGCATGATTCTGTCCAATTATACAAATAGGAAATGCAACCCATGCAGGAAAAGTTCATGTGGAGGTAGAACAAGAGATAAAAGAAAGTTTGGGAATAGATAAAGAAGATTCATCAGGCATTATCTATTCCTATTATAGAACCCCTTGCTGTAAAAGATAAAGCCAATGGCATTACACCCATTTACACATGCAAAACAAAGCCATGTTTTGAGAGAATGAAAAGCCTATGGTAGACATGGGATGCAACAGAGAAAATGTAGGGGTGTAATAACATCACAAAACGTTCTTTATATATACTCTTGACAGGTTCAGAGTTTTAGGTCTAAATTAACTTAGAATGTACAGATCAGTGAAGAGGTCAGATTGAAACTGGTTATTTAAGAATGCTTCTGAGGAACGTCCCTTCTTGCTTATCTATCTGTAATATAAAAATGAAGAACACAAGGCAGAAGGCAAGAGAATCTATCACAAGGAGCAGCAGCTCTTTGCTGCTCAGAATCCTGAGCAAATCACCCTCTGGAAGATGTTATAGGGAGCAGGGAATGATATATAGGAGCTGCTCTAGCAAATGAGCCTCCAGAGACTATTGACAGTCCTTGTAGATTGGTTCTTTGGCTTGTAGTTATGATGAGGCATAGAATTCCTATTTCAAAGAAAAGGAAGTGGTAGAAAAATAGGCAATTCTTACTCCGTGGGGTTATAACATGTTCACAAATGTCATGAGAATATGCCAGAGAAGAGGAGTTAAAGTCATGCAGAAGAATTTCAGTAAGGCCCTATAATTTCAAGAATGCACTTTCATAATGACATTCACTGGCGTTTATGATTTAGGAATCACTCGTCGGGTACCAACACCCAGTCCCGACTTTACAGATAGTCATCAAAAAGAGAAGCCTCTCCTGTCACAATCATATTTTGGGTACAAAGCTCATAAGATAACCTGGTCTTTGCGGCTATAGAGACTAGAAGATGGCTCTAAGAGAGACACAAAAGATGATCAGTGGTGACAAACCTGGCTGTGAACTACCATTTTAGATTGCAACTAGAAATTGATTAACCAAATATTCCTACAAACAACCAAAACAAAGATCATTTCATCTTGTGAACTCCATGTGCATTCTACAATGGTACATTCCAGGCCCAAGATTACCACTTCATGAGAAACAAGTTTTGAAAAGAACTGAACATTAGAGATACAGGAATATGAAGTTCAGACTGACTTGTAATACTGCAAATTGGAGAATTTCTCTGGTAGAAACTGAGAAAACTTTCTCCAAAGATTAAGTTCAGTATTTTTAAGAAGCTATGGGAATCTGCAAACATCAGGAATTCTCAGCTCTGGCCTGCTGAAAGAGCAAAAACTCCAAAGTCAAATAGCTTTCACTGCAAACATAAAACATATAAATAGAATGATTAGACAGAATTGTCTACTGATACTGTGGCATGAGTGAGTTTGGCCATATATATAGTAGCACATAAACTGATCCAGAATGGATATTTTTGTGGATGCCTGTAAAGACTCTTAAGGTTTGTAAGGGAACTGTAGATTTTCTGGTAAAGAGATCTAAGACTGCCAAATCATAGAATATTTCCTTATAAATAAAGGGTGTGGAGGGGGAGAGATAAGATTTCCACAATAGGGATCACTTAATGCTTTAGCATCTCTCCAATGCGGTAAACAAGCTCTGCATTTCTAGAAAAAGTATTAGCTTGAATGTTTAAAAAAATTGTTTATGAACAAACCCAACTTGTTATTGGTACTTTAATACAAATTAAAGAATTTAAGGTGATCCAGCATCCTCCAATTTTTAGATAAAGAGTTTGTGAGGATGTTGCTGGTCAAAAGATAAGTCTTTATCCACAAATTGTTGCCTGATGCCTCCTTCCCTCCGCCCCCCCAATTATTTTGTACAGGGAGGTGCCAGATAACTAATTTCTATTCCTTGATGATGGACAGAGTCCACATCTGCATAATCTTTGCATAAATTAAATATTCAATAGATACCAGCTTCCATTACAGAATAACCCATGGGGTTGGTTTGTGCCTCCATCCACATCCAAGTCATAAAAACACTGAGACAAGGATGCAAACTCCAAGTCTCAAGTAGGCTTAATAAGCACCAGAACTGCTTTGCCCTGTTCACAAGGCAAAGCTGCCCATTCAGGCTTCCCTCGCAAGGATCTCCTCTTCTGCTACTGCCGGACAGGTCTCTGCTTCAGCACTCGAAGGGAGAGTGTCTCTGCCCACAAGAGCAGTTCATTGATCCGGGCTAGGCCCAGCCCAGCAACCTTGGCACCGTTTACTTCAAGTATCTCATCCCCAACTTCTAGCAGTCCAGCATAGAGTTTAGCTGTACTGGTGTCTGCCATCTCCTGGACATAGATACCTGTTAAAGAGAGAAAATAATGTAAAGTTACATTTAGTGTTTTAGCAAGGTAGCCTTTTATTGAAATGTTGCCACTATGGAATGGGGAAAATGTTCCTCCTGCAAAATCAGAAAAGAGTTTGGGGAAAAACTGAGAGACATATAACACTTCTTCACTGAACCTAAGCTTATTAGACCTTCATTAATCACTTAGAACTTGTTATAGAAAAACACAGGTTTCTCTGCTTTTTTTATGCATTTGAGCCTTTTCATTCAAGAATCTGCTGGATTTCTTTGCAACAAAACCTCCCAAAACTGCCACTATGTTTATGTCAGCATAATCAACTTGCACCAAAAATCTGGAAGCATGCCAAAACTTTTTGCCATCAAAACCACCTGGATGTTTTTCCATCAAAATCTTTTCTGCCTTCATGCGTTTACCATTGTACTGTGCAATTACTATTACTATTTCTATTACCATGATGCATTCCACCCTGTGCATTAGAAATTCAACAATAGGAAAAAAAATGGAAAAAGTGTTTTCACCATACACTAGAAAACATGTTGGAATAATGTATTGCTTAAAAATAAGCCTTTAAATGTGCCTTATTAGCACATTTCAGTTACAAAATTTTAATACTGTATCCTGCAATTGGCCATTTTTTATCCACTGGTTCAATGTCTCACCTTATATGAGGTTTTTGAAGAACATAAACCCAGTTTAAAACAAGGGGAACCTGTATATTATGCTAGTTCTGACCAAATATACTGTGTTTTTTTCATACCGTTGCCACATTAAATGTGTTTTTGAAAGGCAAAATTTCAAACCCCATTCATGCTAAAAGGTCAAATGATGCACACTAACCATAATGCTATGGATTCTATAAACATCAGCCAAAACTGGGATTATTTATATATATTTCATCTGGAAAACTGTACACTTCTATATCTTTATTCAGAAATATTTTTCATTTTACTTTCAAGGTGCCCAGACTTCAGTTTGGATTAAAATTCCTAGAAGTCTGGAGGTTCCTATTATAGAAGATTGACAGAAATACACATCTTTTAAATAAATAAATTAAAAATACTTCTGCAATGATGAGACCTTTTTTAATAATTCAGGATTTTCTACTGTATTTTAGGTTAGGAATTCAAAAAAGTTTATAACTCTAGATCTAAAATACAGCAGAACATAAAGGAATTATGTTTTGCTCTCTTAACATGGAAATTTCCAAGTTATTAAAATCTGCTCCACATTTGTCAGGACATCAATATACATCTTACGTTTTTGTTTGTGCTGAAAGCAATTTTATACCTAGTTATGGGCAATTTGTAAATGAGGACTCTTGTTAAATCTAGTTATTAGTTATTCAAGGCTTCCTGGGAAGGGGTAGCTCAGAACAAGAAATTGTTTAATTGAGATGGATCCGAATTTATTTTGAAATATTTTTAGGGTGGAGGTGTAATGGAAACAGTGCATTCCTGGAATCAGAGTGCTTAACGCCAGGACAAACATCTGTCAACTCCATCACAAACATTGCAACATTCCCAGGAGCTTGCCTGGGGGGAAAAAACCCTAAGAACACATGTTCCAAATTATTCCCGCCATTTGACCTACTTTAAACAGTCCTTTTCTTAAGAAAAAAATTGAAAACATAAAAAACACCACAATGAGATTCTACCACAATCAAATATTAGGTTGTGATTCGAAGCCTACTTTTAACTAGTACTGTACAACAGGATATCAAAGTATATTTGTAGCCTAGTGGAGGAGCACATATGTGGCTGAATATTTCAAATGTATTTCTTCAGAAACAAAGAATAGCAGGGAAATGATTGCAGTGAAGAAAGCAATAACAGACATTCACCAAACAATATAACTCAGTGGTCCTGGACCGGTGGTCCATGGACCCCTGGGGGGCCACGATGTCATTACAGGAGATCCACAAAGCCTTGAAGAAATGTTATGATTTAAATCTTGAGTTAAGTCTTGAAGGTCCATGCCCAAGGTCCAGGACCACAAAAGATGATCTAAGTGGCAAAGCTCACTGCACCAGTTTTGCCAAAAAGGCTTTAAGAGTTGTCTCCTCTGGTAAATACTGTTTTGCTAACTAGGGCATTCAAAACCTTTGCTAGANNAATACTTGAATTCAGCTCTGCTGTCTGGACATAAATCTGACATAAATACAATTGAGCGAGTCCAGAAG